>JABXES010008182.1:0-15466 GCA_013375695.1 Dictyostelium brefeldianum | reverse complement strand
TCATACCATATAACCCCACAGAAAACGGCATTAGAAAAAAAAAAAAAAAAAAAATAAAAAACCCCAAACAAAATTTAAAAATTTTTTTTTTTTTTTTTTTTTTTTATTTAAAAAAAAAAAAAAAAAAAAAAAAAAAAAAAATCCTTTTTTTTTTAAATTATTATATTTTTTATTAAACATCAACAATAACAACTATAGTAGTTAACATATAAATTATATAATTTATATAATATACATTATAAATACATACAATAAAACCAGCATAATAATATTCTATACTCTGTTCAAAAAAGATACAAATAATAGCAGTAATAATAATAATATAAAAATAAATAATAAACAGCAAAGTTTTTATATATAAATATATACACATACATATTTTTGTTGTTTTTTAGAAATATGAATACAAATAATGTTTTAAATCCTATTATTACTCATAATTCACCACCGCCTCTTCCTCAAAATATAAATAATGCACAATACAATACACCAATATATCCTGAAACAACTATAGACAATAATAATAATAATAATAATAATAACAATAATAATAGTGGTAGCGGTAATGGTAATGGTAATACAAATAATGAAAATGGTCAAACAGTTATAACAACAAATACAAAAATTGATGATAAAGGAGAACATGAAACTACAACTACAACAACAACAACTACAACAACTACTACAACAAAACGACCATTAGAAAATGAAACAAACGATAAAAATTATAAAAAATTAAAAGATGAAACATCAACTGCAACTTATAATAACAATAAAAATGTAAATAATAACAATAACAATAATAGTAGTGGTAGTAGTAATAATTATAATAAATCACAACCACAACAATCACAACAACAACCAACACCACAGAAATCAAAGCAACAAACTATTCAACAAGAATTATTAGAGTTGGAAGATGATGAAGAGTCAAATGGTGGATCAAATCAAAATAAACAACCAAAAAAAACCAAAACAATTCATAGATTAATGGATATTTGTTTAGAGGAACTTGTGAAATCAATTGATAAAATAGAAACATTAGAACCATTACCAGATGAACTTTGTCAAAAGATTATACCATTATTTCAACGTAGAAAGATATTATCATTGAAAACGCTTTCACTATTTAGAAATTGTAAATTATCAAGATTAGAACTATATGGTAAAGAAATTGCAATAAACGATGAATGGTTAAACATTACAAAAGGTTTAATGAAATCAACGTTATCATCTATAAATATCTCTAAAAACAATTCATTAACAGATCAAGGTATTGCAAGTCTTTCAAGTTTAGGTAAATTATCATCATTGGACATTAGTTATTGTGAAAAGATAGATGGATCTGGTCTTGAACCACTGGCAGATGCAAATGTACCATTGCAAAAATTACAACTTGAAGGTAATAGTTGTTTGAACCTTGTAAATGTATTTAGAATTTTATCAAGATTACAAACATTGAATTCACTATCCATTGGAAATGTTACAAATATGACTGATGAACTTTGTGCTCCATTATCATTACTTACAACGTTGACTCATTTGGATATCTCTAGAAATACAGCAATCTCTAATCAAGGTTTACAATGGATCTCAAAAATTACCAATCTAATTGATTTGGATATTGGTGGTTGTACAAAAATTAACGCGCAAGGTATTAAACATTTGAGTTCATTGGTTTCACTTCGTTCACTGTCTGCTGAAAATTGTGGTATCAATGATGAATCTATGAAATATATTGGTCAATTGAAAAGTTTAGACTCGCTTTCACTCATTAATAATCCATTCACTGATACAGGTGCTAAAAATATTGGTAATTTAACATTGTTAACAACATTGGATCTTTCAATGTGTGCCAATATTACAGATGCAGCATTGGTTCATTTTAAAAATTTATCTCAAATTTCAAAATTAAATTTAAATTTTTGTGGTAATCTAACAGATAGTGGTGTAACTTCGTTAACTGGTGGTTTAGGTCAATTAAAAACTTTAGGTATAATTGGTTGTAATAGATTATTAATTAAAGGTAATTATTATTTAGTAGTAAACAGATTATGATGATGATGATATTAATTCAATAAATCATGATTACACAGTTAAACATAGACCATTAGTATTATTGGTTGAAGATAATCCATTACAAATTAAAGTTATTTCAAAAGTAATGGAAAGATATAATTTTGATGTTGAAGTTGCATCAAATGGTCAAATGGCTCTCGATATGTTTAGAGCAAATCCAAGATATGAATTGGTATTAATGGATATGATTATGCCAATTATGGACGGTTTAACAGCAACAATGTTAATTAGAGAATATGAAAGAGAAAGAGGTTTAAAAAGAACTCCTGTAATCATACAAACAGCAGATTCTAGAGAAAGTCATAAATTAATTTGTTTGGCTGCGGGTTGTGACGATTTTATGACTAAACCTTTGGATAAAAGATTTGTAGATAGAGCTTGGAAATTATTAAATGAAGAATTTGATAATAATGGTAATAATAGTGGTAATAATAATAATAATAATAACAACAACAATAATAATAATGGAAGCAATAACAATAATAACAATCATAATAATAATAACAATCATAATAATAATAACGGAAATGATAGAAGTAGTAATAATAGCAATGTTAACAGTAGTGTAAACGGAAATAATAGTAATAATAACAACAATAATCCAAATAATGGTTTTAATAATATAAGCAGAGTTAATATTAATGTTTAAAAAGGCTATGTAAAACAATTTTTAAAAAATAATAATAAAAAAAACAAAAAAAAAAAAACAACAAATAGATAACTGTTATATATTTATTGATCTTTTAGATTATTTATCTTCAAAACTACAGCAACCTGAAAATATTTAATTAAATGAAAATATCTTTTATCTTAATTTTTTAATTTATTGTGTTTGAAAATTTGTATGAAAAATCATTCCAATAAAAAACAGTTTTGGATATTTAAAAATATCTTTTGATCATGGAATAAAATTTTATTTTTTAATTTTTATCAATATTTTATCAATAAAAAAACAATAAAATAATCAATAGACAAATAACAATGAATATTAAATTTATTATATTAGGTTTACTATTATTAGTTGCAATTACAAAATCAAACTCATTTTATTGAAAATATAAAAAAGTATTTAAAAATAAGAATAATACATTTAGATATACATCATCATAGTTATTAATTCTTATTATTATAATATATTAAAGAAATACTTGTAATCATATTTGAGATGAACTTGCTCAAATTGTAAATTTATGTAATACAAAGACTACAAAAGAATGTTCTTGTAAATGTGGCGATAAACCAGTCAAATGTAGTGGTGAGACAACTACAAAAACACATTCTTCTAGTATTAGTAGTTCTACTAATGCTGCAACTAGTAGTACTGATTCAAAAAGTGGTTCAAGAACTGGTACTGGAAGTGGTTCGGGAAGTGGTTCGGGAAGTAGTGGTACTGGAAGTGGATCAGGTGCTACAAGTGGAACAAAAAGTAGCTCTAGTAGCTCCAGTAGTCATCCAGTTGCAACTTCTGCAGGAGATTCTGGTTGTAAAACTGAATCGGGTGAATCTGGTATAACTTTATATAGTTTAACAGCTGCTGCACATGCAAGTACAAGTGGATCTAGTAGTGATGTCTCAAGTAGTACTACAGGTTCTAATACTGGTGATATCACTGGAGCTGCAAGTTATGCAGCATCAAGTGCAGCAGCAAGTACTGCAAGTGGCGTTACTAGTTCAACTGGTAGTGCAATTAGTGCAACTAGTGCAGCAAGTAGTGAAGGTAGTAGCAGTACTGGTGGAGGTAGTGGAGGTAGTGGAGGTAGTGGGGGTGGGGGAAGTCGAGATCTTATTTTCAAATCTAATACATGTGAAAGAAGTGTTTGCCCATGTCAAACAACTGTTTTAAATGTTACAGCACATCAAGTTCTTTTTGATTAATCTTAGTTATAATAAAATAATAATAACTTTTATTAAACAATTTATTGTAATGTAATGTTTTTTTTTTTTTCAATTGAATGGTTTACAAACTCAGATAATATTTAATTTTTAATTAATTTTATACTTTTAATAAAACCATATTTTTAAATACAAAATATAAATATTAAAAAAACTTAATAAACACAATAAAAATTTAAAAAGGTTTAAATGTTGTCTCCAATTTATTTAATATATTAAATAACCAATATTAAAACAAAAAACAATAAACAGTTATAGCAATAAACAATAAATTTAAAAACATAATAATCATTATTCTTGAAGATATTATTGTATAAATTTAAATTACCTTGAATTTATTTTTGGTTTCGAGTGTAGTTATTTGGGCACATAAAGCAATTAGATTAGTTATAAGAATCTATTGTAGTTGTTAAAACTAAAAATTATAAATTAATTATTTGATTTTTTTTTAATTTTTTTTATTTTCGTAATTTTTTTTTTTAATCAAATTTTTTTTTAAAGCTAGGCACCCACAAACAGCAACGATATCACCATGGTTAGATTAAAGAACAGATATTTAATGACAGAAGTAGTATGGCTTGATAATAGTAAATCAACACCATTATCAGAGAAATGGTTATTTGGGTTTATTGCAGGTCAAACTAAAGAAATGATTGGAGAATTAACGTTTGAAGCGTTTAAAAGAACATTAAAATGTAATTATATTTGTGGGAAAACATATGTTATATTTGAATTTACCTATTTATATGACTAATTAATTTACTACATTCGTGGTATATAGTTATTTATGTAAATCCAGATACAAATTTATTTATAATGAGAGTTTCATTTGAATATTATAAATCATTATGGACATCATTATCAATGATAACATCATATTATAATGTACCAATATATTTTAGAATGGTTCATGTTGGTGGTAGTATTAAATGTTGTCAAAAAGCTGCTATCAAATTATTTGGTAAATCAATTTCAATTTATGATAAAAATCAAATTTTAAATAATAATAACAATAATGGCAGTGAACCAACAATTACGAAAGATTCAGATGATGAAGGTCAAGATGATGATCAAGATGATGATACTATAATGGGTGATTAGCAAAAAGAAATATAAAATATATAATAATAAAACACCTCCCTTGTAAATAATAATATCAACACGCACTATAGTATACAATTAAATTAATTTATTGTTCTTGTTTTAAATTTAAAAATGAATCAAAATCACAGCTTTGATTTAAACCATTAACTATTGGAATTTTGCTTGATGATTGGTTATTGTAAAAGTTAAAATCAATATTATTTAAATTTGGTATTGGTTGTCCTTGATCATTAAAATTGGCAAAAACTGGTGTTAATGTGGTTGTAATAGATGAATTTAAATTAATTGATGGTGGCGATGATGTAGTTGTTGTGATTTGTTGTGTTGATGTCGTATTAGTTGATGATGAATTATCGTTATTACTATTGTTGTTGTTATTGTAATCAGTACTATTAACAGTAGGTGAAGTAGTTGAAGTAGCAGATGCATCGTAAAATGCTAAAAAATCTGTTGATTTATATAGTGAATTATTGTTACCTGTATTATTGTTGTTGATATTATTGTTATTATTGGCATTGCTTCCATGTATTGTTGGTGAATTATTGTTTATTGGAGAAGAGTTATTGTTGTTATTTAATAAATTTGGAGTTTGTGGTAAAAAATTTGTTGAATAAATGTTATCCATTACTAGCGATCCACCATTTGATTGCTTTAAATTATGTAAAATTGAACTATTATTCATGTTTATATTGCTATTACTGTTATTGTTACTTGGATTTTTATTTGATAAATCTTGTGATGGTAATGGTAATGGCATTATTGAATTACTACTACCACTATTATTATTACTAGAATCATACGGTGACGATGATGAAAAAGTTGGTGATGATGTATTATTACTATTGTTTTGTTGTTGTAATAATTGTTGTTGTAATTGTAATTGTAAAGCAGAGATTTGACTTGCATTACTATTACTATTAACAATTGCATTATTGTTATTATTGTTATTATTAATACTTGTGTTGTTATTATTGTTGTTATTATTGTTGCTATTTTTATAAGAATTCTTTAACATAATACTTGATAATTGATTAAACTCTTGAATTTGTTGTTTAATTCTTAATCTAAGATTATAAATTCTAAAGAAATCAGGATTATTTTGCTCAACACTATTTAATAAACTTTCAGAGAAGTCAGGATTAACATTAAATTGATTTTGTAATGTTAATATAATCTCTGATCTTGATAAATATAGTGTAAAACATTTTTCAATAGCTTTTTGAACCTGTAAGAGGACTATAAATTAGTAACACATAATATCATCTAATACATATTCAATGTTACTATCTATCATTTCTTACCATTGCTGCTTCTTCTTTTGATTTATCCATTTCGTGTATATATGTATGTTAATTATTTGTTTTAGGGTTTTGGAAATTAAAAAGATATTATTTTTTTTTTTTTTTTTTTTTGGAAAAATTTAGAGAAAATTGAAAAAAAAAAAAAAAAAAATTTTTATTTTTTAAATTTTAATAAAAAAAAAAAAAAAAATCACAAATGTATTAAATGGCGCCAATTCAAATAACAATAATAATATTACAATTAAAATTGAAAATAAAGGATTAATAGAAGATACTAATATTCAAAGACTTCCATTTAATCTTGGTTATAATGGTTTTGCTAAAGTTTCGAATTATTTCAATGTTACTGAAAAATCAGTTGGTAATAGTATTGTATCATACAACCAATAGTAGTAGTATTAGTATTAATGGTGTACCACATAATATTAATATCTCTAATATATTTACAATACAGAAAACTATGTATATTCAGCATTTAGAGGTGTACCATTAGTAGGTGAAAAATTAAATGTACCAGTTGGATTTGATGGTTATGTATTTAGAGATGAAAAAGATGATGATAAAGATGATAATGATCATAATGGTAATAAACAATGGGAACCAATTTCAAAATTTAATAATATCACTTATTGGAATAGAGAAACCATTCCTTCAGATTTTGATAAACCAGTTCAAGCTTTGAAATCTTTATCTATATTATCAATGGTAAATAAAGAAATTACAAAAGAAGATATTGAAAATGAATTAAAATCAAATAAAACAAATAATCAAGGTGTTTCTTCAATGAAAGTTATTAATATTACCACTACTACAACTACAACATCAACATCATCAACACCAGATAAAAAGGATATTAAAAAAAGTGAAAAGGATGAAGAAAAAGATGAAGAAGAAGAAGAAAAAGATGAAAGAAAACAAAAGAAATCAAAAGAAATCTAAAAAATAGTGTCCAACCAATATTGCAATAGTGTTTTGTTGTACAATTGTAAATAAATTAAAAAACCCAAATTAAAAACTATTCCCTGATGACTATTATTTTGATCGATTATTTTATATACATTTTATTATTTATTTGATAGTGATAACAACAAATTGTTATTTAATTGAATCTAATTGATTTTTAACAAACTCTAAACTGTCCAACATTGTATTTACTGTCTCTTTATTTAATTCGAAAATAACAGTTTTAGTTTTCTTTTCATCTTCATTTTCTTGATTTATAATTTTATCTTTATTTTCAACCTTTAATAAATATATTGATAAGTAAATAATATTCATAGTATATGTAAGGAGGGGTTGTGTAATCTATAGTGATGGGATCATGATAATACCTCTAATTTAAATAAAACACTTGGAACGTTCATTCTTGACATAACATCAGAAGATGTTTTAATATCCATTCTCCAATCTAAAGATACCATTCTTGGTAATGAACATGTTGTATTATTATTATTAGGTGTGCTCATTGTTTTGTGTTGGTTTATTTGTTTGTATTAAATATTGTCTGGCTAAACATAAAACTTTTTTTTGACTTTTTATTTTAATTTTTATTTTTCCAACCAAGCAAAACTTTTTTTTTTTTTTAATTTTTATTTTTTCAAATTGATCATCACATTAATACTAACACAACATGTCAAAAAAATCAACATCAACAACAGGAGATGTTTCAATTGAACAACTTTTCAGAGAATTGGATGAAAATATTATAAACTCTCAATTTAAAAAAGCAACTCGTGTTTGTAATAAAAGTATATCTGATTAATATTAGTTTGTCCAACACTAATTTTTATGCATATAAAACTAATACAAATGATAATTACTATATCATATAAATTATAGTTTTAGCAATTGATAATAATGATTTTGAAGCATTTCAATGTAAAGTTATATGTTTAATGCAACTTGGTAATTTCAATGAAGCAATTGAATGTTTTAAAAAACCAAAACAAATTGAATCAATGATTTTCGAATATTCATATTGTCTTTATTCAACTGGTAAATATCAAGATGCTTTAAATAAATTGGATAAACAATCAAACAAAGATACTAGATCACTTGAATTAGAAGCTCAAATCGTAATTATCTTCCATCATATTATTATTATTATTATTATTATTATTATTATTATTATTATTATTATTATTATTATTATTATTATTATTATTATTATTAATAACATATGATCATGGATACTAATATGTTTGTGAAAAAAATTACAGTATTATAAATTAGAAAATTATTCAAAAACTATTTCAATTTATGAAAGTTTAATATCAAAACCTGGTTATGTATGTATATTGAAGTTTAAACCATTATCACACACCCTTAAAATATATATTTATGATAATAAATCACGCTAACTTCCCCTCCTTTGGTATTTCTTACTGTACAGTCAGATTCAGTTGAATTCATTACAAATCTTTGTGCAGTTTATTTAGATGCAGGTAAATTCAATGAATGTCAAGAATTATTAAACAAGAATAAAGCTCAACAAACTAAAACCTATGAATTAGCTTTCAACTCCGCTTGTTTAGCAATCTCTAAAAATGATATGAAAACTGCTGAAGTTCAATTAAAATTAGCAAAGAGTATGTATTATATACCAAATATGATAATAATGACAATATTATATTAACTTTTTTCCTTTTCCTGGTATGTATAGAAATTTGTTCAGATTCATTAAAAAAAGATGGATTTTCAGAAGAAGAAATTAAAGAAGAACAAACATCAATTGAAGTACAATTGGGATATTGTCAACAAATTATTGGTAATTTCCAAAAATCATTGGATCAATATGCAAGTGTATTGGAACAAAAGATTGAAGATGATAGTGCATCATTGGTTGCACAAAACAATAGTATTTCAGTACGTTCAAAATCATTTGTTGATAATTCAAACAAGGAAATTTCAACTGCAATGGATTCAATTAGAACATTATTAAATGAATCTGAATCTGCTCGTTTAAATAGTAAACAAAAAAAGATTATCAATTACAATCTTTGCTTGTTATTGGTTCAATTGAAAAAAGTTAGTCAATGTGAAGAGTTAATTAAAAATTTACGTGCCAAGTATGGTGAATCATCTTCATCCACCGAACCATTACCATCAACTATACCTTCATTATCATTCATTGAAGATTTAGATATTATTCAAGTTTCATTATTGGTAAAAGAGAAGAAATACAAAGAAGCTGAAAAATTATTGGTAAAGAATTCAAAACCATCTGCAAAATCATTGATCATTTTAGCACAAATTTATTTATTAGATGGTAATAATATGGTTAAAGCATTGAATGCAATTGAACAATTGGATCAATCTGTTTCAAGTAGACCAGCAATTGTTGCAACTAAAGTTACATTGTATGAAAAACAAGGTAATTTAGAAAAAGCAATTTCAACATTGGATTCACTTATTGGTGAATTAGAGAAACAAGGCAAAACTAAAACTGAAAAAGATGAAGAAACTTATACAAATCTATTGAAAGCAAGTGGTAACTTTAAATTAAAGCATCACAAATATAAGGATGCAGCTGAAATGTTTGATAAAGTTTTAAAAATTAATGCAAATGATTTAATTGCATTACCATCTTATATTGTTGCCACTTCTCATTACGATCCATCATTATCTTTAAAATATGAAGGTAAATTACCAAACATCAAATTTGAAACAAAAGTTGATATCGATTTAATTGAAAAGTATGGTTTAACATTTGAAAAGAAATTATCATTAAATGATGAAAATGTTGCAACTTCAACAAAACAACCAGTTACTACAACTAGTGCTGCCACTACTGGTATTAAGAAATCAAAGAATAAATTACCAAAAGAAATGAAAGCAAATTATGTACCAGATCCAGATCGTTGGTTACCAAAATATCTTAGAGCAAATGCAAAAGCTGCAAGAGGTAAAAAGAATAATAATAACATTATTAAAGGTCCACAAGGTGTTTCATCATCCTCTCAAACTGCTTCATTACTTGTAACTGAATCAACTAAATCTGCAAACACTCAAAATACAAGTCAATCTTCAAAAAATGATAAACCAAGAAATTTTAATAAAAAGAAAACAAATAAAAAATAAATCAACCATATAAATTAATTAATTCCCTCCAAAACAATAAATAAATAAAATAATTTTAAAATTTTTTTTTTTTTTTTTCGTTATTATTGTTATAAATTTTTTCAAACTATAACAACACCACCAATATAATATGAAATGATTTTAAAAACTATATATTTAATAACAATTTTATTTTTATTATTTAATAATATAATCACAAATGCAACACAAACAGATAAAGATTATGAAGAAATTTCAACTTTTATGAAAGAAATTTGTTTTGATAAATCAATAATCATTATAAAAGATGAAAATGCTGTTGCTAAATTTTGTGACTTTGTAGATCATATATTAGAACATGATTATCAACACGTATTAACTCAATATCATAGAGCAAATAAAAATTTAAAACCATTAGTATGTATTGAATATAATATTTTTATATTGTTGTATTTCATCTATTATTAATACTATTATCACCCAATTAAAGGAACTAGCATTAGGTGATGCAATTAAAAAGAGATATTATAAAAAAGAAGAAAGAGCACATCAATTAGTTGATACATTTTTATCAGGTTTAGATACAACAACAAATGATTTTTTAAAAAAGAAAAGAGATGAACTATAACAACAAAAAAAAGAATAAAAAAAAGATATGTTATATATATTTAAGTTATTGTTTTTTTTTTATTTTTTGGTATTACTTTATTAACTTGTTTATTCGTCGTCAGATGGATAAACATAACAACTTGATTCTTCACAAATTGTAGAGTTTGTGTATGTACCTTTCTTCATCTTATTTTTACCTTTACGGAATTTATCACCTACTTTTTTACTGAGATGATTTTGAACTTTTTCACCCCATGTATCTGTCCACATTCTATTTGCACCTTCACTTGTCATATGTTTATCCATTACAACATCTTCTTCTCTAACTCTACGAAATGGAGCATTACCTTTTTTAACTGGTGTTATTGTTTGTTGTTGTTGTTCTGTATCGTTGCTATATGAATTGTAATCGGTATTGTTTTTCCAATCAATCTTTTTATTGTTATATGATGTTGTTGGTGCTGTAACTGTTTGTTTTTTTGGTGCTTCAACTACTTTCATTTCATCGTCACTATCTTCATCAGATTCTTTGACAACTGGTTTTTTAGTTTCTTGTTTTTTTGATGGTGCTGCTTTTGATTCTACTACTTTTTTCTTTTTATCTTTTTCATCTTCACTTTCTGATGATGAATCTGATGATGTATCTTTATCTGAACTTTTATCTTGTTTTTTTGATGGTGCTGCTTCTTTTTTAGTTTCTTTTTCATCTTCACTTTCACTATCTGAAGAGTCTGATGATGAATCACTATCTGATGATTCTACTTTTTTAACTGGTTTTTTAGTTTCTTTTTCATCTTCACTGTCTGAAGAGTCTGATGAGTCGCTATCTGATGACTCTTCTTTTTTCTTTGTTTCTTTTTCGTCTTCACTATCTGAATCTGAGGAGTCTGAATCTGATGACGAATCACTATCTGATGATTCTACTTTCTTTTTTGTATCTTTTTCTTTTTCATCTTCACTATCTGAAGAGTCTGATGAGTCGCTATCTGAAGAGTCTGATGAGTCACTATCTGATGATTCTACTTTTTTCTTTGTTTCTTTTTCTTTTTCGTCTTCACTATCTGATGAATCTGAATCTGATGATGAATCGCTATCTGATGATTCTTCTTTTTTCTTTGTTTCTTTTTCTTTTTCTTTTTCATCTTCACTGTCTGATGAATCTGAAGAATCACTATCTGATTCTACTTTTTTATCTTGTTTTTTTGGTGCATCAACTTTCATTTCTGCTTTTTCATCACTTTCTGATGATGATGAGTCTGAATCGTCACTATCTGATTCAACTTTAGCTTTTTTTGATGGTTTTTCATCTTTATCTTCTTTTAATGTTCTTTTTTTATTATCTGTAGTTTTTGATTTACTAAAATATGGTTTAATTAATAAATTATTCTACATAATATGAAACAATAGTAATAATAATAGTAACATATGACATACTTTTCATTTATGTAAAATTCAATTAATTTTTCTAATGATGGAATTTCAACATTTTCAATTTTAATTGATTTAGTTTGAGTATTAAAAGCATCTAAAACTTTTGAAAGATTTTTATTACCACCCAAAAATTGTTTTACAACAAATAATGATTTATTATCCATTTTTAATTCTTTATCTAATACTAAAAATAAAAATAAAAAAAAAAAAAAAAACTACTTGGGGTTTTTATAAAAAAAAAAAAAAAAAATAATTTAATAAAAAAAAAAAAAAATAAATAAAAAAAGCCGAGACTTAAGAAGAAGATAATTATTTGTTCATTGCTACTTATATTTATGTATATGTATCAATTATTTGTGTTTTTATGAGTTTTAAAAATTAATTAATTAGTTTATCTTTATTATGAAATTTATTAATTTTAATTTTTTTTTTTTGTTTTTGTTTTTTTTTATTTTTTTTTTTCATTTTTCAATTTCATTCACAAACAAATTAATTTTCAAACAAATAAAAGAAAAATGAATATAATGATACATAAATATAGATTTTTAATAAGAAATCTTCCAAATTATCCTTCCAAATCAAGATTTAGATTATTAAATACAACAAAAGAAGGTATGTTAATAGTATAGTTACCATCATTATTATCATTATCAAATATTTAATACTAACAACACCAAATTATTAATAGAATTTAGAAATAATAGAAATGAAACAAATGAAAAAAAGTTAAAAATGTATATTGCAGAAGTTGATTCAGGTATTACGGAGTTGATGAGATATAAACAATTGGATATGAATAGTAAAAATTGGACAATCAACCTTTAAAAACCACAACCATAACAACAAGCAACAACAAAAACAACAAAAACAACAAAAACATCAAACAACAACAACAGCAGCACGTGATACAAAAATGTTTTTAGAAAACATCAGGGGAAAAAAAAAGAAAAGTATGTAGTTATTAGTTGTATTTTAATTAATAATCCAATAATTAAACATTTCAAAATTTTAACGTGGTGTTTAATAAATCTTAATATAAAAGTAATAAAAGGTAAACGATTTAATTCTTGTTTGGACTATTTTTTGTTTTAAAAAAACAGAAATTAAAAAACAGAAAAACAAAAAAAAAAATTATTTTTTAAACAAATAATACTGTTTTATTTATTATTTATACCTTTTTAATAATAACCTTGCTGGCAAATAAATATATACATATACACATAAAACAGATATACATATATTTTTCACAATTCCTAAAAACAATAATTTTTTTTTAATGTATATAAAAAATCACAGATTTACTTTTTCCATAGTTATTATTTACTTTTCTGTAAATTTATTTGTTTATTTGTATATAAATAAAATTCAAACAATTTATTTTTATATAATATTATATTATTATTATTTTTATTATTATTATTTATAAAAATTATATTATGTAAAAATTGTTAAAAATTAATTCAAAGATATAAAATTGTAATAACCTAAATATTGGTAGTAAAATATGCAGTGATTAATTTATTATTATTATTTATTTTTAACAAGTATGATCTAAAATTTTCGGTCAAATCACACCTTTTTTTAAAATGATATTATCGATATCCAGATCAAAAATTATATAATGTTGTTTTTTTATTATTATTATTATTATTACATGTTTATTGTTGTTGTTATATGTAAAACAATTTTTTTTGTCCTTAATTTAATTATTTTTTATTAAATGTGGTGTTTGATGTCTGAATAAATATCTAAAGATATTTGTTTTTATTAAATTTACTAATAAATTCTGTTGCTGTTATGATATTAATATTAGTCGCACACATTTTAAAATATTTACATATCCACACATATTCGCACACACACAAACATTTTATAAAATAATTTTAAATAATTTGACCTATCAATAATAATAACCACAAAGATAAAAAAGTTTTAAAATTTAATAATACAATACCACACCATACACATACACATACACATATATTATTTATATATAAAATTAATTACACACAAAAATCACACACTTTGAAAGTTGATTTACGAATATATAATGTATTTTTGAATGAATTTACAATTTACTATTTATAATTTTAAAATTTTAATATAAAAAAAAAAAAAAAAAAAAAAAAAAAATAAAATAAAAAATTAAAATTATATAAAAATGTGCGTATAATGGTTTATATCTTTAATAAAATAATAATAAATAATTACAATTAAAAAAAAAACAAATAAGATATATGAATTCTATAAAATAATAATTATTAAATAATATTTAAAATACTATTCTTAAAATTTTTACCTTTTTTTTAAATTAATTACCCACCAATCACTCTATAAATTAATATAGCAGAATGTATGTATTTTATTTTATGGATTGCACCTGTTTTGTTCAAAATTTCAAAAATTCAAATAATAAAAGTTGGACAAATTCCTCACAAAATTTTCAATATCGATAAAAACGTTTAAAATTAGGACTATGTCACACAGCATTAAATTTTTAAAACGTGTGGTAGTTTATTTTATTTCCTTTTGTTTATTTTATTTGTTTTAGTTTTTTTGTTTTTTTAATATTCGCAGGAATCCTCATGTTGTGTTTTCTTCCATTTAAATCAAAATGTAACAAAATTTCTTTAAAACCTTTTGTGTTTATAATTTGTTTGTTTTTGTTTTGAAAATATTGTCAATCTCCTTGCTATTTGTTTGTTTGTTTTAAAAAATCTAATAGATAATTTTTATTTTTATTTTAATTTTAATTTTATCAGACTTTATAATTATAAAAGACTAACATTTTATTATTTTTATTATAACTATAGTTATGATAAATAAATTTTCATAGATCTTTTTATCCATCTTTTTTTTTTTTTTTTTTTTTTAAATTTTTTTTTTTTTTTTTTTTTAAAAAAAAAAATAAAAAAAAAAAAATATAATTGCACAAAAAAAAAAAAAAAAAACACGGGCCCCCCGTGAAAGAGGGTTTATAGGGGGGGGGG
>JABXES010008178.1:0-15469 GCA_013375695.1 Dictyostelium brefeldianum | reverse complement strand
AAACAAAAAATAAAAAAATAAAAATTAAAAAAAATAATTTTTAACTTTAAGTTAAAATTAATATAACCATTAAAATTTTTTTTTTTTTTTTTTTTAATTTTTTTGATTTTTGTCAAAAATAATTTTTTCAAAAACACCAACCACACTTTTTTCAACAAACACAACAACTACACAATGATAGATAATGAATCATTCAGTGGTTAAATAATAATAATAATAATTTATATGAAGAAAACAACAATAGTATTAGAACCACATTAGTAATAATATTTTAATATATAAGTATTTTAATTGAACGTCAATCATTAATTGGTTATTGTAATAGAGTAGTTATCATATATTTAAAAACAAAAAAATATACAATTACAATGTATTAACACAAGTTATGGTAACATAAAAAAAAGGAAGTTGCAGTTCAACCATTGGATTATACATTTAATACAAATGATAATAATATTGATTTTACAAACGAATCAATTCCAAAATCAACTCCCAGTTTACAATTTGATAGAGGATTTGATCAACTAATTAAACATGGCGATATTCCACATAATGTAAAATCAATTATATTACCATATGAGTTTGATAGAGATATTGAATCGCTTCCTTCTTCATTGAAATTTAACCATAACTATAAATGGTTCAAATTTAACATCAATCAACATGGGTGGATACAATGAACCATTAATTCCAAAACTTTTTCCACAATCAATTACATCAATTAAATTTAAATCTTTTGATCAACCAACACCTGCAGGATACTTTTACAATTATTCAAATTTGAAATTATTGAAAATCAATTTATTTCATACTCGAGTTATCCCAGAAAATAAATTACCACTATCATTGGAATTATTAGATTTAGGACATAGAAAGGGTAATTTTTACATGTTAATACATTACCATCATTATCAACAAAAGCAATTGGGTCATTTAAAAAATGGTGGTGTGGATGAAATAATTAATAATGATGATTATACATTTAAAATTGAAAATCTAAATAATGAATTTGGTCAACCACCTTCATCAATTACATCATTAACATTATATTCGGATACTCCTATTCCAGTTGGATCATTACCTTGTAATTTAAAAGAATTATATTGATAGTCAATTTTTAATCAAAATTTATAAGTTGATGGTATTTACCACAATCACCACAATCAATTTATATTAATACAAAAAATATAAACTATATAAATAGATTAAATTATCATTTTTTCAAAAAATATATTAAACTGGTTAAGGGTAAATTATATTACATTTTTTTATTATTTAATATTGTTTATATTTATATTTATCATGTAAAGTATTATGAATTGTATCTTCAATTGTATCAACATCTTGATCTTCTTGATCAGAGTCAATTTCAAATTGTTCACTTGTATTAATTCTTCTGGTATTGGTGACAGTGGTAGAAGCATCAGCTGCAACAGTATTGGTTGTATTAACTTTTGATAATTTTTGGAATTTCTTTTTTTGTTGTCTTGAATATTTATTATAGATCCAAGCCTTTGCTTTATCATGATCATATTTTGATTGTTTGATTGCGGTATCTATAACTTTTATTGACAATTTTGGAAATGTAAATGCCAATTTTTCTTTAATTAATACATAAGTTTGAGAAATACCATATTGTTGAGAATAATAAGTTTCATCAAGATAAACGGTCATCATTTTAGTTGCATGTGATAATGAACGAGCATTTGAACAAACTGAAAATACTTTATCAAAATCTAATCCAATCTTTTCATCTTGATAAATTTCTAATATTTTGAAAATGATTTCAATTTGTTTTTGTTCTTTCTCAATTGCTGCTTTTTCTTTTGCTTCTTCTTCTGATAATAATTTATCTTGTTCCATTTGAAGTTGTTTCAATTGTAATAATTCATCGTCACCATCTTCAAATTCTGATGAACTTGAATTTGAATCAATATTTACAAATTCTTCTTCTCCTTCAAATGATAATGATTGTTCAACAATGGTTGCAATTGGAATTTCTGTAGCAGTTGTATTTGTTGTAGTTGTAGTTGTTGAGTCTATATCATCTTTAAAATCTTCTTCATTATATTCTTCAAATTCGCCATCAGCTTCATCTTGATAACTACATTCATCATCTGAACTTAATTGATTTCTATAATAATAATATTGCTCAATTAATGATGCTTCATCAATTGTTGAACTATCACCACCATTACCAACATTGTTTACATCTTGAATTAATTTCTCTTTTAATTGTTGTTGTTGTTTTGATTTTTCAATTAATTTTAATTTATCATTCTTTCTTTTATCTTTTGGTTTTAACGCAGTAAATACTTTATCACCTTTGTCAAATGAAATTATGACATCTTGTTGATTTTCCAATTCAATTTGTTTTCTTGCCAATTCAATTTCTTTTTCAGTTAAAGTTGGAATTTGTGGTTCAATCCATTGTTCATGAATTGATCTTGAAATGAAAATTGGTTCGCCATTTAATATTTCTTGTGAACTTTTAATTTGACCTCCGTATAATGAATAAATTCTAATCTTCTTTACATCATATTCAACTTGGTCATCTGGAATTACTTTGTTTAATGCATTTACAATTTCTTGCTTAAACAATGGGAATTGAGTATTTACAAATATTTTAGCCAATGATTTCTTGATACCATTTTCACAAAGTGTAACTGATAATGTACTCATTGGTGGTTCAACTTTACCACCATACATTAACATTTGTGCTTTTGCTCCAATAATATCTGGACGTAATAATTTTTTAATTACCAATTGACATGAACTTAATGTAGTTGCTTCTTCAAATGATTTATATTTTGATTGTGTATGAGAATGTAAAAAGAATACAGCACTTTGAAGCAATTGTAAATGTTTCTTATTTACAAATTGTTGTTCGGTAATCAATGATACAAATGATTGATAAATGTGTTTAACAATTTGATCACTTGTTTCAAATGAACCTTTTTGAAAGAACTCTTGAAGGAATCCAACATCAACGTTCATACCATTGTTGAGAGTGTTAAAGAATAATTTGTATTTCTTTTCTTTGTTACCTGAACATGTACCATGAGTTAAATAATCACCACCACACATATAACAAAATTGATGACGACATCTTGTACATGTAATATGATTACAACCTTGATCTTTAAATACTGCATGTTTACAACGTGAACAAACAGTTGTATTTTGAATAATCCATTTGTAACTGTAAATATCACCATCTTTATATTCAGGTGCTTGGCAAGACATTGGCCAATGAAGTCCAGACTTTTTACAAAAGAGACAAAGAGAATGATTACCACAAGTTACATATGGTATATATTTGTTTGTATTCTTTAAACCAAGTATTAAACGACCACAATCTTTTTCAGGACACATATGATTATTTAATGAAGTATATAAATAATCTTGCACCAATAATTCCAATGAATCAATTACTCTTTTCGGTTCATCCAACATTACAGATTCAATTGTAGTTTCATCAACACATTTATTTGCACAACCAATACTTGGACATACAATTGAAATATTACCACCGTTACCATCATCAATTGATGATTTGAAATAATGTTTCATACATGAATTACAAAATTTATGACCACATACCAATTCAATCATTTCACTTTTACTATATTCACAATAACAAATTGAACATTCTTCATTTTCTTCTTTGAAATCTTCGTTACTGGTTACACCAAATGAATTAAATTTAAATAATGAAATATCTTTAGCTTTATGTGGATATCCAAAACTATTAATGATTTGACGATTTTGTTCTTTATGTTGATGTTGACCAATTACATTTTTTGCGATCCAATTATTATGAAATAATAACTTTCTTGATAATGAACGTGTAATATCGAAATATTCAGAAACTTTATCAATATCTCCATAAATTTTATCCAATAATTTGTTTTGTGATTCAGTGTTTAACTTTACTTTATCAACAAATAAATCAATGGTACCTTTTGGAATAAATGAAACTGGTGATGTAAAGAAATTGGCAGTGTAATATTTTTCAATTGTTGATACAATCTTTAAAATATCAGTTTTATCTTGGTCATATAATGAACTAATCAATGCCAACATAGCATCTCTTTTACCAACTACACCAACTTGATCAATTTTATTTGTTTGTACAATTACATTGAATGTATATTCCAATGATGATGTTGGATCAGGTGTTAATGTTTGAATGAAATATAACCAAACTCTTGCATTTCTATCTTGGTCTGATATTAATACCTTTAAACGATATGGGTATGATTCACCAACTACAACTTTATTCTTTTGATACTTTGCCAATAATACTACTATGATACTTTGATAAAATTGATTCTTATTTTCAGTTGCATCATTATATAATAAAAGATATTCTTTTTCTGGTGATTTAATATTTGCCAACTTTTCTTGAATTTCTTTTTCATATTCTTGTGACTTTGTTAAAATTTGTTGTTGTTGTTGTTGTTCTTGATCTTCTGGGTCTTCATCTGCTATTTCACTAATTGTGAAATAAATTATTTGATTGTTGTATGTGTGTGTTAAATTTTTAATTCTTTTACCATCTCTTGTTTTAACTCTAATAAATGGTCTTTGAGAGGATTCCAATTTAAATTTATTAATGATTGATCCTAAAAATCCAGAGAATGAAAGATTTGTTGGAATCATTATAACATTTCTTTCAATTTCATTTTCATTCTAAAAATTGAAAAAAGTTTGTATATATTAATATCACAATTGTATGTGCGCATGAGTTGGAATTAATGATAAATTTGTGTAAGTGTGTGAATTATTTACTTTTTCAAAAATGACAGTAAATCTTTTTCTGTTATCTGGGTTATCAATGGTAATGTACATTTCTTCTGTTACTTTGCTGTGATTTGCCATGATTTATTTATTTATTTATATATTTATTTATTTATTTACAAGTGTTTTAAAAAATATTTATGTATGAAAAAGCCTGACTAGGGGTTGTTTAAAGTGGAAATAATTTTGATAAGCAAAAAATAACTGATAATTTTATTTTTATATTAAATTTTTTAATGCGATAAATTATTTATGTACAATTTTTTTCAGATCTGGTTTTTATAATTTTACAAGAAAAAAAAAAAATTTTGAAAGTGTGTTTCAATCTGATAAAAATAAAAGTAATACTTTTTATAGTAGCACCTTGTAAATCGATAGGCGAATTAAAATTATTTAGATTATATACAAATTTTAGATTTTTATTAAACAAATAAATTGATTGCCGTTTTTTTGTTTTATTTTTACAAGGGGTTTTAAGGAGTTGAAGTTTGTGATTGGTTATGTAATTTAAGTTGATTTAATCTGTAACTCATTGTTTGTTTAATTGGAACACGATTTTTATAGAAAATAAAAGCACCAACTGCTGCAACAAATGCTGCTGATCCAACTGCTATACCAATGATCGCACCAGTAGATAATGATTTATATGGTTCTGAATCTTCACATGAATCATTTGAAACTAATAATGCAAAACCTTTACCTGAATTACTAGCATTTGAAGTATAACATCCATCCAATTCTTTCTCTTCTTTTGTTTCAGGATTATATGTAGTAAATGTAATTTTGTTGAATCCATTACCTGATAGGTTATCATAATTTATAATCGTTGAGTTTAATACTGTTGATTTATCAGATAATATATTTATATTGATTCTAATTGTAAGTGTTGAATTATTTATAGTTGCGTTTTTACTAATATTAATGATTGTACCTGTTGAATTACCATCAATTGTAAATATAAATTCATCACCAGATGAATTGAAATCTCCATTAATATTTAATGATGATATTGTTGAATTACCAATAACACCGGATTCTGATGAAACTGTTGCTTCGATTATACCACTACCATGCAATTTACTATTTGACAATACAACATCTGCCCTTGATGCTATAATAGCACTATGTTCTAAACTTATTATACCACCTTTTGAAATTAAAGATACGATTTCAGTTTTATTTGACAATGATAATATACCATTTTGATTTCTCAATGGAATATTAATTAAAACACCATTTATACCACCATGAATATCAATTGTACCTTCATTTGTAAATATTTCATTACCTGCATTATTAACTGGAATTACATTTGATCTTAATTTAAAATAAGCATCATTTTTTAAACTACCACCTTTATTTACTATAATATCACCCAATACTTCAACTTGACCTAAACTGTTATATAATCTAGTATTTACCAATTCCAATAATGAATTTTCACCCATTGCTAAATAACCTTTCATAATTGTAATTGATGAATTAATTGCAGTTACATTTGAATTTGATTCAATTAAAAATTGACCTTCCAATATTATAACACCACCAGATTCAATATAAAATGATGATGTATCTGCATAGTTTCTAAGTGTACCATTAATTATATAATCTGTATTAATTGAATTTATTCGTCCCATACTTTTAAATTCACCACCAACTGATACATTTGAATTTTCAATATTTAATGTTCCAATCTATAAAAATAATTATTAAATTAGTAAATCAATGTATCGTCATTTAATTTATCAACGTATATACATACATATTTTTTAAATGAACCAGTAACTGATATATTTGTATTTGTTACAAAGTTATTGGTTGTTGAAAGATCTTGGTAATCACCAATGATATTAAAGATTGAATTATTTATATTGTAAACAGATTCACCCATAAATCTAGTTGCATTTGAAATTTGAATGGTTGAATGCTCTACATGGAAACTAGATGTATTTAACATAAATAAAATATCATCTATTGTAATTGAACCATCAACCATTACTACTTTTGAGTTATCATTAAATATAGTTTGTTCACCAATTGATAATGTTGATTGTAATATTTCCAATGTTGAATTTCCAGATGTAATTACATGAGAATTGAAATAACCAAAACTACCTTTTTGAAATGTAATTTTACTATTATCCCATAATCTTAAAAATGTCATTGTAAAATTATCTGAACGATGATCACCATCACTATAAAACTTTGATCCTTCAACAATGAAACTTGTTGAATTGAGTAAAAACAAATCACCATAAACATAAATCTCTGAATCAGTTATCAAAGCAACAGCATTATCGTTTAACATCATGAAGTTGTAACTTGTGAACCATGAATTTTCAAGACTAAACGCTGATTTTTGATGAAAACTAAGTCCAAGATAAATTGTTGCATTTGAATTAGCATGTACAGCAAATAAATGATTTCCAGATACACCACCATTATTCATTTCTTGATAAGATTCAAAATTACTGCTGTGAATGAAAAATAGACCATCAATAACTTTATGAAGAAGTGTAACTTTTGCAAAAGGGAAAAAGATATTTGAATTATAAAATAATAGTTTGGTTGCAGCACCCTTTTTTTGTTTAATTAAATTATAATTAGTAAATGATAAATAGAGAGTATTTAAAAGTAATGATTATTGCAACTTACATCAACACTAACTGAATTATTTGATATAAAGTTTGAATTTGTAATATTTGCAATTGAACCTAATGTAAGAGGGAATCTATATTTTTGAGATGATAGAGTGAAATTTGATTGATCAATAAAACATAAAGATGATGCTAAAACAATAGTTTCAAAAGTTGCCTGTACATTTGATGTTTTTATTTGTGAACCATCTGTAACAATTGCAAATGCATCAACAATACCATCTTGCATTACCCAACCAGAAGAACCATAATACATATCAATTAGAGTACCAGTAGTTATAAAATTACCAACACTTCTTAATATACCAAAAGTAACAATATCAATAACATCAATTGCATAATTAAAATCATTATATGGATTTCCTGATATTTTAAAAAGTGCTGTATTACCAGGCCATATCTCTATTTTTGGAGTTTGGACACCATAAGTAGCATTAAGATAAGCACTTGAACTATTATAACCAACTACAATACTATTCGCAACTGCCATAGTTTGTTGTACAAATACATTTTGATTACCTTTAATAATTGCTTCATCATTTATTGATGGTACACCAACTGGATCCCAATTAACTGCATCATTATAATCACCAGTACCTTTATTAAAAATTTTATTTATTGCATTTATTGAATTAATAAAAATTAAAAATATAAAAATTAAATAAATAATTAAATTATTGTTTTTTAACTTCATTGTTACAACTATTTTTATTACTTTATTTATTAATATTAAAAAAAAATATTAAATTTATTTATTATTGTTAACAAACAAAAAAAAAAGTAAAAAATAAAGTGAATTAAAAAGATTATTATAATAAAATAAATAAAGGTTCTAAAGAATCTTTACATGAAAAAATATCAAATCAATACCAAATAATGTGACACAAGATATTTTTTTTTTTTATTGGGCTGAGATATTTTTTCAATTTTATAACAAATTTCGGAACATCCAATTTTGGTTCATTTTGTGCATGAAAAATACAACCACAATTTGGACAAATAAAACTAGATATTTTTTATTAACCCCAAAAGAAAAAAATATTTACACAAGTAATAAATAAAATTACTTTCATTTAACTAATATTGATGGTGATTTTGATATTACAAATTTAAAGAAATATGCCATTGTGTAAAAAAAGTATAAAAATAAATCCCTTGGGTTAAAATTTGGATTATTTGCCAAATCGATAATTTTAAATGTTATATTAATATTAATTTAATACTTAAAATAGACTTTGAAATTATTGATAATCATAATAGAAAGAAAAAAAAATAAAAAATAAAAAATAAAAAATAAAAAAAAAAAATAAAAAAAAAAAAATAAAAAATTTACATTGGTATTATCAGATTTATTTGTTCATACTTTGACCAAAGTGAATAGATAATGAAATAACATGTTACGCATCCTAGACCTAAAATTTAAATCTATTAAATTATATGGAAGAATAAAATAATTAGTATCAAAAGTAGTAAAAAAGTAAAAAACATATAATAAACTTATATATATGTATAATAAGTAAATATATATAAAATTGATTATAACTATAATAGACTTACCTTGTTGAAGGCTGCAATATCAACACTTTGTACGTAATCGTCAAAGGCTAAGATTTGTTCTTCAAGATCGTCGGTTGAAACTTTAGCATCTTCAACAACTAAATTGATTTGTAACTTTTTAATACCATAACTAAAGGTTTGGTGGAATGTATACAATAAGTAATTATAATACGTAGATATATTAGTAATAAGTATATACGGATGTATAAACCAAGTTAGTTATCAACTGATTAACTGCTTACCCAACTGCAACGAGTTTACTAGCACCCCAAATTAAACCGTCCATTTCGATGGTTCTGACTGCTTTTTCTAATTCTTCCATTGAGGTTTCATCATCCCATGGTTTAACATCTAAAAGAATTGAAGATTTAGCAATAACGGTTTCTTTTGGTTTACGGGATTCCATAGCTTTTGCACGTCTTTCTTCTAATTGTTTTTCGTATTCTTCATCATCATCTGAACCAAAGAGATCAACATCATCATCGGCAGCTTTTGGTGCAGCTGCAGCTTTAATGGTGACAGTTTCAGATACTTTAGTGAATTCAGCTGGTGCGTATGCGGCAACAGTGTTGAACCATCTTGCAACATGTGGGTATTTAGTGGCACATGGTGCTGATTTAACTAAAGTTGAGGCTTCAACATCTGCTGATGATGGAACAAAACTATAATATATTCATACAATTGTATTATTATTATTATTATTATTAATATTCATGTATTGATTATTAATATTAAGGTCATATGACACACATATATATGACATATATATTTCTAAAAAAATAAACAAACTTACCCAACAATGAAAGTTTTATCAGCTAAAAAGTTGTTTAATTCAACAAGACCAGATTCAGTAGTTAAGTCGGCGAATGAAGGCATTTTCTATAATATAATTAATAAACTAGTATTAATATTTGTATATTTTTTTATTTTTTTTTGTCACAATATAACAAATTGAACAAACAACTATTTATAAATATATCTATTTCAACAGAGTGTGTTGTATAATAATTGTTTGGTGGGGTTTTGGTTGTTTAAAAAAATTTTAAGCTAAGAAAAAATCGAGAATTTGTGTATGATAGCCCATCTCTCTCGTTTCAATTAAAAGAATTTGTAAAGAAAATAAATAAATTTGATTATCCCCACAAATATTTTGATTATATATCTTATACAATATATTGTTGTTATCATATATTTTATATATTTTATATATTTATATTATTATTTATTAAAATATAATTTAATATTCTATTTCTTTTTGAAAATATATATTGGTCATATGATTATTTATATTATTGTTTAAATTTAATTATTAAATTAATTTTTTATATCGGGAAGAAAGAGAAGTTCATTCTTTATTATTAAAATACATATTTGCCTGACCACACAAAATAAAAATAAATAAATCCTACCTTTATATATATATGTATCTGAAGATATGTGAAAAAAAAAAAAGAAAAAATTATTTCAAAAAAAGTTTTTTTTCTATACAGCAGAGACCGTGTTTTTTTATTTTAAAATTTTTTTTTACGGCTTAGACTGAACCATAGTGAAATTATAAAGATAGCTCAACAATCAACGTTATAAAAAAAAGCCTTTCATTATGTGACATAAGCTTTTAAAAAAATTTAAATTTTTTTTCTTTTTTTTTTTTCAATTTTAAATTCAATTTGGTTTTTGTGTGTAGAGAGAAGGGGTTATTATTATTTTTTAATTTTTTTTAATTTTCAAACATATAATATTAATTTTTTTTTTTTTATTAAAAAAATAACACACGCACGCACATATTAAACTCTTTAAATAATAATAATAATAATATCAAAATAATACAATAACAATAACACACTTACCACATATCACTCATTTTATCTTTTTTTTTATTTAATAAAATAAAATAAATAATATCAACAAAATAGTTTTATAAAAACAATAAAATAATACAAGTTTATATTATTAATTAATAATATATAGACTTGTAATATATTTATATATTTTTATATTAGCGAGACGCGCCTATATAAATTTTTAATAAAATTAATCAGTGTTCATATAAATATTTTTATGAGCACTGAATTCTTTTAAAAGTGGCAGTTGAAGAATTAAAGGACTATGACTCAGTTCCAAAATTTGCGTTATATCCCGGAAGGTAAATATGGTAATTAGTTATGAAAGAGTTAGAATCATATGACATATATATTAACAACAGTTGCTGTTTACAGTCGTTTTACTGGAGTACAAAGAAGTGAGAGAACATCTTACCCTGTTGTCGTAGATATTAAGAATGTAGACTTTAAAAATTCAATTCTATCAGGTTATCTTACAATATCAGGATTGACAGAGGTAAATATGATCTTTTAGAATTAAAGTGTATATTGTACAACAACAACAACAATAATAATGTAATATATTCTAATTCAAAGTATACTATTTACAGAAATATCCAGTTTTAACAACATTTTTCGAAGCAGAAATTGTAGGAGATAAATTTTCATTCCTAACTAGAAAATGGGATGCAGATGAAGAAGTTGATACAAAACATTGGTCTAGATTCCCGGCATTCAAAAAAGAATATCTTTATAAATTCAATAGAGATGATTTTAAACCAGATTTCACAACTAGTGATCATGTATATATGCGTTGGAAAGAATATTTCCTCGTACCAGATCACAGAGTTAGAACAATTGAAGGTGCATCATATGAAGGTTTTTATTATATTTCTTATCAACGTTCAACTGGTTTAATTAAAGGTTATTATTATCATGTTTCAAGTGAACAATTTCAATCATTAGAATTATTTCATGATAAAGAAAATTGTTTCCCAATTTATGAATTTAGATAAATAATACAACACAACACATACATAATAATAATAATAAACATACAATTATACATACAATTATACAAACATACAGTCATAATACAATTATACAATCATACAAACATAATACATACAACAACTATACAAAAAAAGTAATATTATATTAAAAATAAAAATTTGTACATTATCACCAACTCACAATTTTGCCTCCAAATTTTTTTTTTTTTTTTCAAATTTGGATTTTATTTTCTCAAAATTAAGCATATAACAACTAAAACAAATAATATATAAAATCATGATGGATGATGAACAACAGCAACAACAACAAATGAATATTGAAGAAAAAGAAGGGGAGCAACAAGAAGAAAATAATAAAGAAACAGATAATAATTTATATTATGATGAAAGTTATATGAAAAGAGAACAAGAATTTTTTAAATTTCATCCATATAGTTTCATAGATGATGTTCAACAATCAGCTCATGATTATTGCGCTGATAGTGCAGATTATATAGAAGGTTGTTTATCTGTACACCCTTCATTTAGTAATAATGATAAACATAAAGAATCAATTAGAATAGTAAGTTGAACATATGTTGGTTATATATAAATACACAATGTAAACTAATACAACATATACTAATACAACATATACTATATAGGGAACAGATAAAGTTTGGAAATTACTTGAAGATTCATTTACAAAGAATTTAAATAGTTATGGTGATTTTTTAATTAGTCAAATATTTAGTATACCAGATGATATAATATTACCAAATGAACAACAACATCCATTAAACACCAACAACAACAATAAAAAATCAAATGTATATGTAAAATCACTCAATGTAATAGATAAAGAAACCAATGATCTTAGAATAAATATTCAAAAATTATCAAATGATAATGAAACAATGAAAATTAAAATCAATTCATTAGAACAAGATAACGAATTATTACAATTAATAGACGGGAAATTAACAAAAGATTCTGATAAAAATATAGAGTATATAACTTTAATCATTCAGCAAAGAGCTTCACTTAAATATAATTATCAAGTTTTACAATCAAAATTATCAAATGACAATAACAACATCAACAATAATAACAATAACAACAATAATCATCATAAATCATTGTTTGATAAAATGAATCATTTAAATTTAAATGATTGTTCAGTTGTAGATTCTTCAACTAAAATATTAGATAAAATTGAAAAAACTTTATAAATGTACAAAATATATTACATCTTGGTGTTACTGAAAAAAAGGAAATGCAGAATATAATGCTGGTGTTATAATAGATAAAAATGGTAAACCAATTGGTGGTGATGTCAATGTAAAAACTACCTTTTGATAGATCGGTTAGATAACCTATAAATAAAACTTTTTTCATTATGATCTAATAATAAAACAACACGTAAATCCATTTATACCAAGATCACCATTTTATTGACCAAAGTCTGCATTAAAGTCATATATTTTGTTATCATGTTTGTGTTCCATGCGTATATTAGTATTGTCTATATTTGGTTGTATAGATATGTGGATTCCTGGTTTAGAAAATGTATGTTCTGGATTTACAATTTCTCTTTTATGTGGACCAAAATTATTAGCACTCGCTGGTTTATTTAACGCAGATCTGGTATCCCAGTATTGGCATGAAATATTGACCAATATGAATGACAACAAAAATAGGAAGAGTTTCATTCTTTTTTTAAATTATTTGTATTGAATGTTATTTGTTGGTTTTTTTTTTTTATGTACTCTTCAATTTATAGTTATTAAAAATTATTTTTTTAAATTATTCATCCAAACTTAGACTTTAAATTTTAGTTTATTAAATTTCCTCAAATGGTTAAAAGATTTAAATTTAAAAAATAAATTTTAAAAACAGATACTGTTACCAAAGTATATAGTTTATAAATGTACATAATTTTATTCGTGTGTCGTTTTATATTATTATTATTTATTTTACATACTGGCATTACCAACATTTTCATTTCTAATTCTATATTTAATATCTTCTTCTTTTTTCTTTTCTTCTTCATCACCTCCATATGGTCTATTTTTACATTTCTTAAACATTAAATATGCCAATACTGATAAAATTATTGCAATAATTAAACCTGTTACACTTAGAGTAATAATCATAACAATTTGACCTGTATTAAATTCTATATATTGAAATTATTTGTTAGAATACATATAATTATTTGTATATTATTACTTTATACATACGATCTTTTAAACTACATCTATATGCATAATGATGTTTTTTACCAATTGGTTTTTCTTGAATTATTTTATTACCATTTGCTTCTCTTATCCAAGTATCAACAGTGAATGGATTAAGTGTTAATTGAATTACTCTTGCGCCTAATGGTTTTCCGGAACTATAAGAACCTGCACCAGACTTTCTGCCATATCCTAATTGAATTGAGCCCTTGAAAATTCCATGAAAATCATTTTGATGGTCATGCCCATAGTAAAGTCCACGAATGTCACCTGATTCAACTAATGCATCAACAAATCTTGATTTTTTATTATTAAAGCAACATGGTTTTTCATTGAAATCACCATAAACATTATCATTATGATTCCATAAATCAATGATTTCAATTGGAGGTATATGAATGAAAGATACGGAATTTCTTTTTTTATTTGATTCCGAGGCATTTTTAAACCAATTGATTTGATCATTATGAATACAACCCCAATCTAATTTATTACATTCAATTGTATCACTATCAAATACGTATATATGAGACGCAATGTATTTTTTACGATCTGTTAACGGATAATTGGTTGTTTCATTATTGTAATTTGGCGAGTATATGTTTATAAAGTAATTTGCAGCGCCATGTATTGAATCTGTACCATCACTACCAGTTAAACTTAATTCATATTTTTGATCTTTTTCAATTAATCCATTTGCATTTATTGGTCCTTGAGAATCATGATTACCCATAGTTATTGCCCATGGTATACCTCTTTTTATTAATGGTGAAGTAAACATACTCCAGTAATAATCATATTGATTTTCATTAATATAAAATCTTGATAAATAACCTGATATCATATCACCTGAAAACATTACAAAATCTGGTTTCTCTGCATCTATTACTTTTTCTACAAACAAATAAAATATTAATATTAATCCATACTCATCATTAATTGTATAATTATTTACCTTGATTTGTTTGAGTATCAAAATCTTTTTGATCACCATGTCCATAATGCATATCAGTAAATTGTACAATTTTAAATGTACCATCATTTCTAAATTTTAAAATTGGTTTTAATTTTTGACTATCAACTTTTGTAATTAATAATATTATTAATATAAATATTTTAAAACTATCCATTTATTATTTTATTTATTTATTTTATGTTTAAGAAAAAAAAAAAAAAAAAAAAAAAAATAAAAAAAAAAAAAAAAAAAAATAAATAAAAAAAAATAAATTAAATTGAAATCTTCTTTTAGAAGAATTCATTATTTAAAGTATTTTACAACTTTAAATAAATTAAGTATAACTATATATATATATTATAAAACCTATACATTAAATTATTAATAAATAATTATTTGTTAAATTTAGAAATTAGCTGTTGTTTTTCATTTTTTTTTTTTTTTT
>JABXES010008161.1:0-15534 GCA_013375695.1 Dictyostelium brefeldianum | reverse complement strand
TATATAAACTTATCACAATTTAAATTTATTCAATTTATTTTTTTAAAATATAATTATTAAATTATTTGTTTTTTTTTATAAAAAATACATAAACATTTTACTTTAGTGTATGTATACATATAATCAAAAAAAAATCAAAAAAAATAAAAATTATATAAAAATATAATATAATATAAAATAACGAATAGTTGGATATAATTTTTGCGTGTGTTAAAAACTATAATTTATATATTATTATAAACAATACCATCTGTTTAGTTTTTAAATATCTTTTTTGTTTATTATTATTATTTTTATAATAAAGATGATTATTTATGATTAAATTAATTATAATTAATTAAAACACACAAACACAATCACCTGACTATAGATTAGATATTTTTTTAATTTAATTATATAAATACCACACAATCACACCACACACAGCACTAATATTAATTAATCTTTCATTTATTTATTATTACCATCTTTTTCATTGGGTGTGTCTTTATAGAAAACAACCAAAAAATCACATCGTAAAACTACATCAGCATTGATTAGAAATGCTGACGCAGCTTTGTATGATATAACTAATTCTCCACCACAACAAACATCATCAAAATATTCAACTCCATTGTCACCACCAATCACTCCAAAACATTCATCATCATCTTCTACATCTACAAAATCAACCCCATTAAAATCAAATTTAACAAATAATAACAACAATACATCAAACCATATTAACTTTTTAGACAATACATCACTTGTAAGTAGGATAACATAATTAATTAATATATATTACAAATGATTATTATTTTAAATTATTTTTAATTTTAATATTTTAAAAAAAACAACACATTGTATTTTTTAAATATAAATTAAAGACTTTTATTTTAAAATTATATACATTACAATTTTTATTTCCAAAAACCAATCAAATAATTAACATTCTTTATTTTTATTTATTTTAATTTATTATCACCATCATTATTATTATTATTTAACAAACACATAAATTTTTTTTTTTATTTATTTATTTATTTCATTTTTACTTTTTTTAATATTCATATTTCTATCGATTTCTTATTTTTTTTTTTTTAAATAATAATAATCATTACAATTATATAAATGTTATCTCAACATCCACATCCACTTATTAATATTATTGCCGCTGGTCTTCAACATCAACAATCAAAACAACAATTATTTGCACAGAGCCCAAAATCTTCAAGATATACAATTTCTCATACTCCAACTAAAAGAGAACTTATTGGTCCAAGTACTTCATCAAATCAACCAACAATGATGACACTCACTCAATCAAATAATAATAACAATAATAATAATAACAGCAATGGTAATCAACCAAATCCATCACCAGTTGTATCTGCTGCTTCTGCTGCTAAAAACTTTTTCACTCCAACCAAACCAGTAAGTACTACTAATTTTTAAAAGATTATTATTTAACAACGACAATTGTTGTTTATTTTACTAATCAAATAAAAATATTGTTTTACAGAATAAATTAAAAAAGAAACAAATGGAAAAAGAACTCGAATTATTAAAAGATAAAATTAGAATTATGGAAAAAGTTAGAATTGATTCAGAATCTGACGCAGATAGAATGAAAATTGCATTAATTGAAGCACTATCTGAAAACGAAAAATTACAAAATAAAGTTGAAGATCTCGAAGTAACAGTTTCCTCAATGAAAAAAGAATTAGATAAAGGTTCATATGAATCATGGAAAGGATATTGTTCACTTCAAGATTCACCACCAGGTAATTCATCAAGATATAGTAAAAAGAGAGCCCTTGGTTCTGCTGTTACTGGTGCAAACTTTTAAATAATAATAATAATAATAATATTTTATCTCTATATATATTAAATATACATATCAACAACATTAAAGAAAACAAAAAAAAACAGAAAAAAAATTACACAACTTGGATTAAACAATTAAAAAAGAAAAAAAAAAGAATCAATATCAACATCAAACTAACTAATAATATACTATTACAAAATCAAAATAATAATAATAATAATTTGTAAATATCATAAAATAATAATACTAATAGTAACCAACTTCAATAATAATAACAAATTTTATTTACAAATAGTATAAGAACTATTTTGTGAATATATATACATTTCCTCTTCTTTTTTTTTTATAAAAATCAAATCAATGTCTAATTTTTATATATAAAATAAAAAATAAAAAAAAATAATAATAATATAACCAATAAAAAAACAATTTTATTTATTTAAACAAAAACTATATTGTGTGGATGATTTTTTTTTCAAAAGAAAAAAAAAGTTACTACTTTATTTTCTGTATCTTTTTTTATCTCTATCATCATAATCTCTTTCACGATCTCTATCTCTATCTCTATTATCACGATTTCTATTGCTATTGTAGTTATTGTTATAATAATCATTATTACTATTATTTGAAGTAGTTGTAGTAGTTGTGTTATAACCATTATTACTATTACCATAATTATCATTCATAGTGAAAGTTGTTTGTGGTTTTGGATTATCCAATTTAACCAATTGGCCATTTCTAATTGATTTTGAAGTGATTGAGAAATAATTATTTGGTGAAATTTTAATATCTTCAATAAATTTACCCCAATCTTCATTGTTTGAAAGTAAACCAGAATTACCAAGAATAATCATTGAATACTTTCCACGAGTTAAACCTACATTCATACGACGAATATCAGAAAGGAAGCCAATTGAAGAACCACCATGAGAACGTACAGTTGAAAAAATGATGAAATCCTTTTCTTTACCTTGGAAACCATCAATTGTGTTTACTTCAACGTTTGAATATTCTTTAAATGCTCTTGATAATTCGTTCATTTGAGATCTATATGGAGTGATGACACCAATTTCCAAAGAATTTGACATTGGATACTTGCTAGACAATTCATCAACGATTAATCTTGCCAATTTAACTTCAGTTGGATTGTTTAGTGACATAAAACTACTTTTAACTTCATTTTCTTCACCATAAACATCATAGAATACCAATGGACCAAATCTACCTTCTGGATCATTGTAAAAATCTTGTTTGTAGCTTTTTACATTTTCACCGTCTTCCAATTCACCTTTGTAGAAAATTCTAGATGGAAATTTACTGATTGTAGGATGCATACGATATTGAGTTTTCAATACAGTTGGACACATACCACTTTTCATTAAACGTTGAAACAATGAAACTTCGTATTGGAATTTGGTTGCAACTTTTGATATTGTAGTTGGTGGTAATTGTTGTGGATCACCAACCAAAATACATTTCTTTACATCATGACGTAATGGAATCAATGTTGACAATTCAACGGCTTGAGCAGCTTCATCAACAATTACCAAATCAAAATGTTTAATTGCTTCTTTAAGATTATCATAACCACTACCAGATAGTGTTGAAAGAATGATTTGGCTTCGTGCTATAATGTTTATGAATAAATTACGACGTGTTGCACCGTATTGATCATTGGAACGACGTTCTTCATCTTTTGCCAATTTTAAATCATTGTTGTATTTTTCACGAGTATAAGTAAGTTTGGTAATTTCATTTCTAAGATAACCATCATCTTCTTTATTCTTTTCAGCTTGTGCTTGACGTGCTTCCAAATCCAATATCTTGTTTTTAACTTCATCTTGTTCAGAACGAATTTTCTTTACTTTGGATGAACTGTTTTTAACTTTAGCATCTTCTGAAGCAATTGTTGAATTACCATCTGCCAATTCATCAGCCATCAAATTATCAACAGATATTTTTTGAACATTTGGACTAATATGAATGTTAGCACCAATACGACAAACTTTTGGATGAAATTTTTGACCAGCTGCATTAATTAAACCTTCTCTAATCAATCTAATTGCAATTTCATCTACTGCTGCATTTGATGGTGCACAAACCAAAATTTTTGGATCAGCATTTGCTTTTTCAGTGTTTGAAAGTACCGATGAAAATACAGAGAGCAATGACATGATTGTTTTTGTTTTACCAGTACCTGGTGGACCTTGAAGTAAACTAAAACCACTTAAATTTTGAACAGTTGAAATGATGGCAGACATTTGGCTGTCATTCAATGTTTTTCTAAGTAGAGAATAAAGTGGACCTGGAATACTATAATTTGGATTATGATCATCATTTGAAGTAACATAAAGATTTGGTGAAATGATTGCTGCACCTAATGGAATTTTACCAACATGATGTAATGCCAAATACTCTCTTGAAATGGTTGATAATGATGTAATCTTTTGAATGTTCCATTTTGAATTGATTTTATTGACTTGTTGAAAAAATGGTGAAGTGTTATCCTTTATGAATCTAACTCTAATATCAAGACCTCTATCAAAGTTTGAATTTGGATTACCACCACCACGTTGTTTTGTAGATTTCTTTTCTCTCTTTTCAATTTTACCAAATGCACTAAGGTATTTTTGTTCTTTATGTGCTTGATTTTGACTAGATCTAGATGCTGTTTCAATTACCAAAACGAAATCATCAACTAACAAATCATAAGTTTCACGAACAGGTAATTCATAATCAACATCCATAAAATAACTTTCTGTACCAAAATTTACAACAGTTCCTTCGGTTGGTGTTTCTCCTTCCTCTAGATTTCTAAGGACTTGAGCTCTAAACTCTTCAATTAACAATGGTTCAAATACATTGATATAATGTTTTAAATCATTAAATGTATCTGGAACTTGCTTCAATTCTTTTAATGGTGGATCATTTGCAAATTTCGATGGTATCCAATTTAAAATAATCTTGTGAAGTGTTTCAATCTTTGGTACTAAATCTTCGAGATGACTTGGTACTTTGTCTTTGTATTTTTTGTATGAAGGTGCCATTGAAGCTCCACTAAAATCTACCATCATTGTTCTCTTTTTATCTTTACTACCACTTGGAATAGATGTTGAATTTCTTTCAAATGAATCAATACCTTCATCATCATCGCCACCATATCTACTTTTATAACTGCTTCCATTAAATCCACCTGGTAAATTACTGTTATTGCTATTAATGTTACCACTACCACTACTATAATTATTTGATCTAGTACTAAATGAATTTGGCAGAAATTGTGATAATGGTTTTGGTGTTGGATATGGTTTACCATATCTATCATATCCACTACTATTACCATTAACATTGGTACCATTATTATTATTATTATTATTATTGTTATTACTATTTACAAATGAATTTCTTGAAGGCGGTTTATGTTTACCAATATTATTAACAACTATTGGTGGATTGGATGGTGTATTTGTTGGAGCAGATAATGAAGATGCAACAATATTACCACTTGTAATTTTGATGGTTGAACTTCTAACAGTAGTTGGTAATGGAGTTGAATTCCAAGCTGGTTCATTGACTGGTGTTACTGGTTTTGGTGGTGGTACAAGTGATGCTTGAATTTTATTCATTTGAACTTGATTCAATGGCATTTCTCTGTATGTATTAATGAAAAGCTCCATATGTTTATCTGGTTTAATTTGATTTTTCACCAATGATTTAATGATTACAGTCAACGAATCAAACCATTCAGTCTGTGTTAATGAATTCCAAATCAAAAATGATCGAACCCAAATTGAATGATTTGAAATGATACTGAAAATACGAGATTTTTCATCATCTACTACAATTGGTGTTGCCAATGAATTTGTTGAACTCTTTGAAAATGTTTCTAAAAATACCAAAGATTCTGATTCTTTAATTGGTTGTTGTTCTTGATTTTTGTAAATGTAATCCAAATTTTCAAAAAAGAAATCATAATCATTGTTAAACGTTGTTGTTGCATCTGTACCTCTTTCATTGTCAACACGATAATGTAACTTTTTCAATGTGATTGAACATGATTCATCTACCTTGAATATCTTGTGTGCCTTCATAATCTTTCTAATGTAAATTGGATATTGTTCTTCACTTTCAAACAATACAATTCTGTTTTCACCACATGCATTTAAAAATGATGGTGTAATATCATTGATTGAACAAAAACCATTTTGATTGATTGAACTAAATGAATCTTTAAACCATTCAAACATGTATTTAACTTTTTCAAATGGAATTGTACTGTTTGCCCCAACAATTTCTTCGTTCAACGATAAACCATATTGAAATGTTGGCCACATAGCATCGACACATGGTCCAAACAATTGACGACAATGAACTTGAGTTAAAATTTTCTTTAATACAAACAATAAATGATCACTGTAATAGAATAACCAATTTACTGATTCCATGCAATTTTTAAAACCAAGTTGAAAAAAGAAATCTCTAAATACACCCAATACACCTTTTGATGTTTGATCTGGAAAATCTGTAATTGATGCTTTGAATGCCAATGTAACTGTACTTTGTGTTCTATGTTTCTTTAATAGTAATCTTTTAAACGTTGCAATAATCTTTGGATTGGGTGAAACTAAAAATGAGAAAATTGATTTGTGAAAATGGTTGTGATCCAATGGATCCAAGATAACAGATAAATCACCTGCTGTAACTGGAAGTGTAAATGAATAACGATGTTCAAAAACTTCCAAATATTTACCCATCAATTCTTGATATTCAGTGATACAAGTGTAAATTGGTGAATAATTGTACTTTGGATTACTTGGTGTATTATTAATTAAACAAAGAATACGATGAATTTTAAATATAACCAAATGTACACTATATGGAATTGCAGTAGGTGGAGTTTCTAATAATGTCCTCCAAATTGATGAAAACCAAAATCCTTCACATGAATCGTTTAATATCTTTTCAACTTCTTCGTCATCTTGACTATTGTATAAATGTTGAACACGTTTTCTTAATTCAATTGCACTAAATAACAATGAATGTTCCAATAATTTAATTGCTCTTTGCATATCTGTAAAATTTGGTGTTACTTTTTCTGATGGTACATTGGTTGAATAATGTACTAATCTTTTACCCCATAAATTAACATATTCAACAGAGTAACTAAATAAACAAATCAAATGAAATATTAATATAATAATTATGCTATATATCTTCTGTTATTACTTACCAATTTAATAAAGCATCAACAATAAATATAAATGTATCATGTTTAACAGTGGTACTATTTTGAATTGAACTTTGTAAGAATGAACCAACAATTGCTTTTGAATAATTTGGAACTACATTTTCAGGACAACTCTCTTGAAGGAATGTAAGAAACAATTTTAAAATTGATTTTTGTACTGCATCATCTTGTGTTCTTTGAAATACTTTAAAAAATATATCAATTGCTTGTTTTGGTGAAGTATTTGGTATTTCACCCCAAACATTAGATTTTAAATGACCAAATGACAACAACAAACTTTCTACAACTGATGATCTTAATGTACTTTTACAAAATTCCAATTCTTTAATAATAATTGGTAGAAATGTTTTCTTTGGAAATATGCTCTGTAGTATAAAAAAAACATATTAGTATTAGTGATGATAATAACAATACATAAATACTTACTTTAAAAGCAACAGAACTAAATTGTTTAATAAATAATGGTAAACCATCCCAAATATCACCAGTGTTATCTGAAAATATAGTATCTGGTCTACTTTCATTATATTGAGCTTTAACCAAATCACTTCCTAATCTATCCAATACCGGATGAACAGATTGAAATTCATCAACTGCAATTGGTTGAACTGTTTTTAAAAATGTTATTGCCCATTCTTTCAATGATTTCTTTTGACCCATTAACATTACATAAATACCTGGAACTTTTTTATTTGGATCACCAAATGAAACTGAATAATCATTTATAAAATTTTCAAACGTCTGTATGGTGTGCAAAAAAAGAAGATATAATGTTAATATGTATGTACGTAATATATTATATGATGATCATTTAATAACACCTACATCTAAAAACATTTTCTTTAAAGTTTGATCGTGAAGTAATTCAATATTATTAATTACTTCATGAATTAAAATAATTAAAACGTTGCAATCATCTTTATAAAATCGTAAATGTTGTTTAACTCTTTCTCTTTCTTCTTTTTCAATACTATTTGTAAACACTGTAATTGAATCTTTGTCAAAATTTGAACCAATTAAATTTTTAATAAGTTGAGTTTTTGTTCTTCTATATCTTAATGAACTATTTTGATAATAATATAATATTAGTATTAGTGGTGATGATGATGATGGTTTATGTGTAATAGTGTTATTGTGGTTGTGTGTATTTACATACCATTCTAAACAAGTTGATAATTGAAGTCTATTCTTTTCAAAAAATGTTCTATTTGATTGAGTGAATTCTTCGTATTCGAATTCAAATATACTTAAACATTCTTTTGCCATTTCAAAATGTTGACACCACATACTATTAATGTTATTGTTGTATTAGTTAGTTAGTTTGTTATATATAATGATAATGAATGGTGGTGTTGTATTGGAATACGAAGATGGTAAATTTTTGCCAAATACATACTGTGGTTTTGAAATACAAAATTCTATTGCTTTCTCTAAAAGAATAAAAGATTCGCCTCCATTTGCTGCAATTGCAGCTTCATCTTCTGCTTTCCATTTTGCAATTAATTGTAGCTCTTTCGCTTGTTCCTCGTAATCGGCCATGATTAGAATTTATTTGTATATTGTATGGTTGTGTTTATGTGTGTTTGTTTGTGTTTATTACTAACTAATATAAGAAGATGATATATGTGTTTATGTTTATGTGATCGATTGCAATAGATTAATTCAATCCAATCAAACAAATAACACTTATGTTCTATCTATACTGTTTTTGAAAAAATGTATAAAATTAAATATTTTGCGCAAAATAAAAAAAATTAATAAAAACACAAAAAAACGTTTTTTCGAGAAATTCAATTACCAAAACAAGTGTTTAACTATATTGCCATATATGTATAATATAATCTACAATACTATTATATTTTATTTTATCATAATCTGTTGCTAATAACTCATCTATTAATAGTTTAACTTTATTATGATTATGCAATGAAATTAACTTTCGATATATGTATCTTCAGAGACTTAATCAAGTTAATAATACTATATAAAAGAAATTAAAAAACCTTGAAAGTGATATGTTCATAGATTAATACAGTAAATGCACATATAAGTGGGTGTAAACAAATAAACTTTTTTTTTTTTAAAAAAATTTTTTTCATTTTTTTTTTTTTTTTTTTTGATTTTTTTTATTTTTTAAAAAAGAAAAAAAATTTTTTTTTTAAATTATATAGATATATCAATATTAAAAAATGGCACATCATGGTCAACATTTAAGTAAATTATTATCATCAACATTTAAAGCTGCACCACCAAATTCAATGCCAGAAGTTGTTATTAGTAAATTGGATGGTTTAGTAAATTGGGCACGTAAAGGATCATTTTGGCCAATGACATTTGGTTTAGCATGTTGTGCAGTAGAAATGATGCAAGCATATGCTGCTCGTTACGATATGGATAGATTTGGTGTTATTCCTCGTGCATCACCACGTCAATCAGATTGTATCATTGTAGCTGGTACATTAACAAATAAAATGGCACCTGCATTAAGATAAGTTTATGATCAAATGCCAAATCCACGTTATGTAGTTTCAATGGGTAGTTGTGCAAATGGTGCTGGTTTTTATCATGATTCATATTCAGTTGTTAGAGGTTGTGATAGAATTATCCCAGTTGATGTTTACATTCCAGGTTGTCCACCAACTGCCGAAGCATTTGTTTATGGTATTTTACAACTTCAAAAGAAAATTGGTAGAGAACAAAATCTTTTAACTTGGTGGAGAAAATAAATTTATCAAATAACTTCAAATATATACATATATATACCGCAAATATATAACTCAAACAACAACAATAATAATCAATCAAACAACAATAACAAGCATTAAGAATGATTTTAAAATATCATTCATCATCACTTTCCTCCTTCAACACAACAATAATTGTATAAACACAAAAGAAAAATAACTAATCATTAACGACAACAAATCTAAAATATAATAATAAACTTTTTGATAATTAAAAGAAAATTAATTTAAACAAAAACACAAACTTTTGCATATCACAACGATTTGTAAAAAAACTATTTTTTTTTTTTTTCATTCAAAATTTAATACATAAAACAACGATGTCATCTTCACCAAATGATAATGAAATTGAAGAAGAGAATGCAGAACAATTAGATGATAAAGATAAAGATAATAATAATAATACAGATAAAGATAATGATACAGACAATGTAGTTAATGATAATTTACCAAAAGAAATACCGGCATATGAAACTGAAGAAGAAGAAGCAAATTATCTTAGATTCGTTATGGAGTTAGAGTTTATACAGTGTTTATCAAATCCTAGATACTTAAATTGTAAGTGCAACCAAGAAATACTTAATAATAATATAAACGTATAGTATAATATTAATCCTGTTTGACCTTTACAGTTTTAGCACAAAATAGATACTTTCAAGATAAAGCATTTGTAAATTATTTAGCATACTTACAATATTGGAAAGAACCACAATATGCAAAGTTTTTAGTTTATCCTCAAAGTTTATATTTTTTAGATTTACTTCAAGAAGAAAGATTTAGACAAGAACTTAATCATTCACCTTCAACTGATTTCATTCACGAACAACAATATTTCCATTGGCAATATTATAGAAATAATAGAATGGCTGTAAAACAACAAGAAGAACAACAACAACAAGAAGGTGAAGTTGGTCAAGTTGATATTCAACAACCACAACCACCACAACCACAAACTACTGTATAAACAACTAATAAACAAATAACACATTGTAAATAGAGATATGTTTTAGATATATTTTATTTTATTCTTTATAATTATAAACTATCTTGCATGTAGTTTAATTGATCTGGCAAACTAATCCAAGTTTTTCTACACAATATTTGAAAATGATTGACAATTATATTTACTTGAGCATTTGGTTGATCCACCACATCCAGCTAAATATTGAGAATGAAGAACAATTAATTTAGTCAAACTAATTCACCAGTTAATGGTAACTCACCAACATTTCTAAAATGAATACTCTTAGTTCATCATTTTCATTATATTCTTTACAACGACATAACGAAACTAAATCACTTTGTTCATCTCTATTTCTTATTAATTGAAATTCAATACCTTTAATTATTCCATCACTTTGTCCATTTAAATCTATTAAAAACGACAAGTGACAAGAATTAACATGTTTATTTTCAATCTTTAATATTAATATTTTTAAACATAATAATTACAAAAAAGAAACCACCTTTTTTACTTTCGCCTAACTACCTTTTCTTAAAAAACTTTCATTGATTATATAACTTCTTCTTCTGTTAAAGTATCATTTATTTAAGGTTTGGTGGATATAAAATTACCCATTTTTATACAATTATTAAACAAATTCAAAAAATTAAACAATCTACAAATTTAGTGTAAAAAAAATTAAATATAAATTTCCTTTGATGATTGTGTGTTGATCAATATTTTAATTTGACTTTTTTTGTTTTATTTACTTTGTTTTTGGTTATTTATTTATTTTGTTTTTTTATTATTTATATTACTTCATGTTGTGAATCACTATGTTGGGAATCACTTTGGAATTCAACTTGCTCTTCATCTGCGCTATGTGAATGTTGTTGATGTTCTTCATCATCATCTTCATCAGTTTCATTGTGATTTTGATGTTGTTGTGGTAATACTACAGTTGGTGGTTGTTGTTGTGGAGGTGAAATATGGGTTGATGTTGGTGATGCTGATGTTGGTGATACTGATTTACTTGAAGATTTAATGAGTTTTGGTTTTGATTTTGGTTTTTTAGAGGATACTGAAGGTGATGGTTTTGGTTTTGAATCGTATTCAGAATCCATTGTATAATTATCAGAATCATCATCGGTACTATATGCAACAAAACTATTATTACTTGATTCATAAATATCAATTTCACTTTGTTCATCTGGTTGCCAATCTGAAGTTTGTGTAATTAATGCACGTGGTGGTGCTGCTGATGGTTGTTGTTGATTGCTATTACTATGACTATGGCTACTACGTTTTGATGTAGTGGATGCAGAAGATGGTGCAGTTAAACTTGTAATTGATGAATTTGAATTTGATCTTGAACGTACATTTTTATCGAGATTTAAAGATGCACTACTACCACTATTAGCACTACTTAATGTTGATCCACCATTACTACTATTTGGTGCTGAAGATCCACCATTATTATTATTTCCATTTAATTGTGATTTTTGATTTGACGATGTTGATGATGGTGCACTACCAACACTACCTGGACTACTAACACCACTACTATTAACATTTACACCAACAGCACTACCACCATTAATAATACTACCATTGTTTAATTCTAAAGTTGGAGAAGAAGGAGGTGGTAATGAAGATAAATGTTCTGGTACTTCAACTAATGGAGTAACATAATCATCTGGTATATGAACATTGTAAACTGGTTTATTGATATATTCAGATACGTAAACTGAATCCAATACCGAAGTTTCAAATCTATTCTCAGCCAATTTATCTTGCATTTTTTGGAATAGTGAAATGATTGCATTTCTTTTATCTTTGGTCATTGTACCAAATGATTGAAGTGAAGTAGCGAAATTTTGAATCAATGTTGAAGTGTATGCTGATGCCAATGTTTTTGGGAACACTAAATGATTCAATGTTCTATTTATATCAAAGAGTAATGGTTGAGCAATTGAAGTCCAACCTGAAAGACCAAATTGATTGTTATCAAGATTAAGGTAAATCAATGTTGAATTACTACGAAGCATTTCACCAACAATTGATGACATTGCATCACCTAATCCATTTTCAGAGATATCCAATTCTTTTAATGATTTATTCTTTACCAATGATTCAAGTAATGGTGTTAAACTTTTACCCAATGGATATTTACCACCAGAGATATTCAATGTACGTATGGTTGGGAATGTATTTATAAGGTATGCTAATTGACCACATAGCTGATCACCGTCAGGACCTTGTGAAAAATAATTATTTGCAATATTTAATTCATGAAGATTAAATTGATCAATGTTTTTAATTGCATTTAACAATTCCATGAGTGAACGACAATTTAAACGATTATGTGATATATCCAATGCAACCAAATAACGACAACCTGAAATTGATTTTGAAAGTAATGTAGCTTCACGTGCACCTAATGCATTATGTGATAAATTTAATTGTACTCTAGAGATCTTTCTATTTCTATTGAATGAAACAAATATATCTTCCAATGAATCTGCATTCATTCCACAACCACTTAAATTCAATTCAAGTAAATTTGAAACTGAATCAAATACTTCACTACCTAATAATTTTGATGATGTTCTATCAACTCTATTCATTGATAAATCCAAACGTGGAATATCAACTACACGTAATGGTGGTCCCATAATTTGAAAGTTTAATGAACAATTTGAAAGTACTAAACATTCCAATTGATGATAACCTCTAATTTTTGCCATCCAACTTGCAATTGCTTGTGATCCCAAATCTCCAAATTTATTACCAGATAAATTTAAATGTTTAATTGCCAATGACATTCCAAAATTTCTTTCAAATGATTCAAATAATATAACTATAGTTCTGTAAATATTTGAGAAACATATGTTAATATTAACATATTTATGAATGTAAACACACAATATCATCAAATACTTACTTTGGTAATAATTCACATTTTGATAAATTTAAACTAACTAAACCATGTGAAAACTTTGAAAAACATTCACAAATTGTTGCCATAATTGGATAGGGTATATTATTTTTTGATAAATCCATTGCTTGAATTACATTATTTGGATTCTTTACTAATCCATTTGCCAATGGTTGAAATGATTGTTCAACTCTTAGTGCTGATAAATTTAATTTTGTAATTGATTTATTTGTTTCTAAACACATTCCAATTGCATTTATAACTATAAGAAAGGAACCAACAAATGTTAATAAATATTTACTATTATATATTATGATTTACAATTGTTATTATTCACTACTTACTATTTGCATGTGGTAAACCAGATAAATTAATTGATTTAAAATAAGTGTTATTACGTAAACTTGTGATTGCTGTGAATAAATTAAAACTTAATTCCGAAGATGGTTCAATACCAGCACATTGTGTAAAATCTAATTCATTTATATCATTTGAAAATAATGCTTCAATTAATCTAATGAAATCCAATGTACCAAGTGCCTTATAAACTTTTGGATAATAATATGAATGTGCAATATATCCATCAACATATCCATTACCTGCTGACATTACTAATGGTAATTCAAAATCAATTAATCTGTGGATACAGTAACATCAAATTATTAGTATAATTTATAAAAAATATATATTATATAATCAACAAACTTGTACATACTTATTTTCAGGTAAATTTAATTTCAACATTGAATCTTCAGGGAAACCACATGTAATTCTTCTATAACTTGTTCTAATTGCTCTAATTAATTGTTGGATTTTATCAAGTGGTGCTTTAAATGTAATTCCCAATGGTTCGTTATTCTCTCCATTATATTTAATTGAAAATGTGTCTTCACCTTCTGAACAAATTTCAACTACATTATACAAATGAAATTCAACTTCAACCTATTATTATAATAAAATATCATTATCATAACGTTAATAATCATTTGCTAAAAAAACCCGTTGCAAGATATTTTAGAAAAAAAAACAGGAATTTTTTTAAACAAAAAAAAAAAACAGAAAAAAAACTGGTCGACATTTATGACAGTTCCCCTGGCAATGAAATTATATTTTTAAACCCAGTATAGTGTGTGGAGTCCATATAGTGTGGTGCATACGTATATGCATGTGATATGAGTAATATGAGTGTAATACATACTGATTTACCAAAAGTACCTCTTTTAATTGATAATAATTTACATTTACCAACAACAATCAATCTTTTATTGAAACCTGATCCTGCTACATTTGGTGATTTGTTTGCTTCAACCCATATTTGATAGGTTATTTGTTCACCAAAACTTTCACTTGTTACACCTAAACTATCCTCGATAAATTCTATATTGTCGTTGATTATAATACTAATTAGTATTTAAATAGATAGATATAAATAATGTAATGAATGAATGATCATTGATATTACTCTTTTCAACTTCAGGTTCTTGTGACATTGCTTTTTATTTATATCTCTTCTTGAATGTATGTTTATTATTTGTAATATATTATCAGTATACTGTTTGTTTGTTTGTTTGATATATTTGAATTGTGTATGAGTGTGTTTAAAAATACAATTTATTATTACTATTATTTATTTATATATGTGATTATTTGTATTATATATATCTCTTAATATCTCTATGGGTCATATAAATGATGGAAATGTTGTTTTTGAAAAAATTAATTTAACAGAAAAAAAGAAAAAAAAAAAATCAAAAAAAATCAAAAAAAAAAAAAAAAAAAAAAAAAAAAAAAAAAAAAAAAAAAAAAAAAAAAAATAAATATTTAAAAAAAAACCCAAAAAAAAAAAAATTATAA
>JABXES010008154.1:0-15548 GCA_013375695.1 Dictyostelium brefeldianum | reverse complement strand
TTTTTTTTTTTTTTTTTTTTATTTTTAAAATTTTTTTTTTTTTTTTTTATTTTTTTTTTTTTTATTTTTTTTTTTTTTTTTTTTTTTTTTTTTTTTTTTTTTTTTCAACTCTGTATTTCCCAATCCATAATTATATTATTATTATTTTAACAAATTGTTTTTTCAATACCAACCAAAATTTATGTGTATATATATAAATTTTTGGCGATTAGTGATTGATTTTAATTTTATTTTTAAAAAATCCCAACCAACACTTTTTATTTATTTTTTTTTAAATTTTAATATTAAAATATAAATATAAATCAACTAATGTATAAAATTTAAATACCACACAGTTAACGATTTTATTAAAGCGGATAAACCAAATAAATAGTAAGTTTTTTTATTTTAAAATTTTATTTTATTTATTTATAACAAGTACATATACACAATCAATATAAAAATACGCGTTTTTATCACTGGGTTTGAAAAAAAAAGATTTGATTTTTGAATTTTTAAAATACCAACCTTAGGCGACACTATAATTTTTATTCCGACCATCTGAAATAAATAAATCCAAATACCACCAAAACAATTTTGTTTTTTTAATATATTGTGAAATAAACCAATTGGTTTATTTTTATTTATTTTTTTTTTTTCAACCATCTTAGTGCCAATCGTTTTTTTCATTTTTTTTTTTTTTTTTTCACAATTAATCTTTTTTACACACAATCAATCATTGTACAAAAAACAATTTTTCCAACTTTCTTTTTTTTGTATTTGTTTATAATAATAGTTGTTCAAACGTTTTCAACATCGCAACCAATTTTTTTTTTTTTCAAAGTAACACAAGGCACCTCTCAACACAATCAATTACAGTCACATCTTACAATATTGGAAAACTATAGCAACATAGATATTTTTATATTTTTAAAATTTTGGGTTGTGGTTAGATATTTTAAATATTAATATTAAAATTTAAAACAACAACAAAAGGAACTCTCGAGTATTGTTGGTGTTCTATTGAAGAAATTGGTAAGCAAATTTAAAAATAATTTTAAAATATCTATATTTTTATAAAATTTTATAATTTTTATTTTTTTAGTTTTTTTATATTTTTTTCTAGTATTTTTTTTTATCGCAACCCATCACTATTTTAATACCACCTGCCAAATAATACAACTACACAAAACGAATATTTTTGTATATATCTAAAAAAACTCAAACAAACAAGTATGTTAAACATTATACAATTTTAATCAATTTTTCACAACATGTTTAAAAAAAAACAATTATTCAATTTGTGTAATATATATTCCTATTTCAATTTTCAATCTCAATTTCAATTTCTATTTCTATTTGTATATTTGTTTATCTTTTTATTTTTTGCTTATATTTGTTATTGCCCATATTTTTTTACAAAACAATATTGTGTTGTTGGGTTTGTTATTGTGTTTTGGTTTTTACTATTATTTTCATAATAAAAATTGTTGTCACATGCGTTGTACGAAAAAACAATAGAACCAAAATATCAAGAGTTTGTGCAACTATTCGCGAAACAATAGATATTTTGCAAATATCTTTTTGGTAAAAAATGACGATAATGATCATACTATGATAATTTTTCACTAGATATTTTCGAAAGAATAGATTTTTTTTTAAAATTATAAAATTTTTTATTAAAATTATAAAATTTTAAAATTTTAAAACTTTTGATGACGAATAAATTTTATTTTTCAAATCACAAATCAAAAAAAAAGTAAAAGTAAAATAATAAGATAAAGAAAAAAAAAAATATTTAACACGATCAAAAAAAAAAAAAAGTAGTAATCATTTTTTTTTTAAACCAAAAACAGTTACAAATAATAACACAATTGTAAATATTATATACACATTAACACATCAACACATCAACACTCACACTAAACCTTAATAAGGTAGTCTTTTTATATATGTATATATTATAATCCTTGAACAACTTTTAATCACACACACACATACACACACATTTTAAATTCTTAAAAGGATAAAATCACAATTGAATCCTTTTTCCCAAAAAAATAAAAAAAATTGATACTTTAACCTTTAAAGTTTCAAAAATAATAAATTATTCTTGTTGTTGTTTATTTTAAATGTGTGTTATAAAATCAATTAAATCACCTTTTTTCTTTAATTGTCAATTGACCTGATTAAATAAATTATCGTCTAAAAAAATTTTATATAGATTTAATTAATCAAAGAAAAAAACCAAAAAAAAAAAATGGGTTGTTGATTGATATGTAAATAATATATTTTACTAGTTTGGTTGTTATAATAATCAAAAAAATAAAAAACCCTCCTCCTTTTGAGTACTGTTCGATTGGGTTATTATACACACCTTTTTTTTTTAAAAGATCAAAAAAATAAAATAATCAAATATGGTCAATGTGTATATTTTGTAAATGGTAATAAAAAAAAAAAAAATAAAAACCAATTCAATGCAACACACACCAAAAAAAATAAAATTATCTCTCTTTCTTCATATTAAATAAAAAAAATATTCAAATATTTTGTTAAAGCACACTCACACTCACTAAAACTAAAAAATCACAACCATCCCCAAAAAATAAATTAATTTGTTTTTTTATTTGTGTGTTGTGTCTCGATTCATAAAATAATTTAAAACAAACAAACATTCACACACTTTTTTTTTTATCAATTTAAATACCATTTAAGTTTTTTTTTTATATGTGTGATAGTGGTTAAAATCTTGTTTATATTATTTTATTATGGGGTGGTATATTGGTGATTTATGTTAAATATTTTTATGTGTGTTTCTTTTGATCTCTCTTTATTTTTTTTTATTGCAATCTATAGGATTAAACAGATTTTAAAAATTAAATAATAATTATTATTACAATATAACACAAACAACAAACAAACACACATAAGTCAAACATATATCACACTCACAACACACATAACCACCCACTACCTGCTTGCTTTTTTCAATAAAAATATTTCATCATAACCACTCAATCACAATAACTTCAAAAATTTCACACCTAAACAAACAAAATTTAAAATTAATTAATATAATATTTTTACCCAAATAAAAAAAAATAAAAACTATAAAAGTTTAACTATTTTTTTTTTCATTTATTAAAAATTGTCCATCACACCACTTAATAACACACAAACACAATATCACTCTCACTCACTCAAAAAATTAATAAATATCGTTCACTACACTATATTTTATTAGAAATTGTATTTTTATTTTATTTTATTTTTTTATTTAAAGCAAATTTTATTTGTATTTTTATTATTATTTCAAAAACATATCCCAACAACAATTGTACATTACATAACAAACAAACAAACACCCAACAACAAAATATTAATATTTTTACATTACCACAACATTAGATATTTTTTTAAATAATAAATTATCAATAACACATCATCAACAATATAAAAATGAACAGAATTTCATCATCACCACTTCAATTCCCATTTGATCCAATTTCATCAATTAAAAATTTTAAACAAGATCAACCACAACAACAAATTAATACAATTAATATAAATAATTTAAATAACAATAATAATAATAATAAATCAAATCAAAGTTTATTCAATTATAAGCAAGAAAATGGAACCAATGAATTCTTTATTACAAGAAAATTAATTCCGCCACCATCTTTAATCATTCAAAATTCAATTGAATGTAGTATGTTTTTAAACAGCATCAATAATTTAAATTACAATTATAATAGCAATAATAATAATTATATCAATAACAATAACAATAATATTTACAACAATAACAATAATAGTAATCAAAGATACTCACCATACTCTAAAAAAATACAAACTAGTCAATTAATAAATAACAATAACAATAATAATAACAACATAAATAATAATAATAATAATAATAAGATGAATCAACAACAAAATATTCAATTTTTTAATACAGCAGCATTCCAAGAATTAAGATCTATAATGTTATTAGAACCAGTATCACCATCTTCATCAGCATCATCATCACCAAGAACTGATATTTTTAATTCACCATCTCATTCACCAGATATTTCAAACTATACAAACAATTCAAACAACAATTCAAATAATGTTAGTAATTTAATAATTCAAAGATCACCATCATTTGATAACTCTTCTTCATCATCAACTTCCTCCTCTCCAATTTCATCACCAAGTTTTTCTTCAAATTACATTAATATTTTTACCCAACAACAAGCAAACAAACAAACTGTAAATATATCATCAAACACAACACCAAATTCATCACCAATTAAAAACAATAATGTAAATAATAAATCATCACAACAACCACAGCAACAAATTCAAACTACTCCAACTACTCAACAACCACAATTTAAACCAACAGAATTAAATAATTTATCAGTTTATGGCGAATTAAAATCAAAATCAATAACACCATTAACTAGTTTTTCATGTATTTTTCACAACACTATTGAATATTTAACATTTGAAATCAGTAAAATTAGAAATTTCAGTAGTGCATCAACATTTTATTTGGGTAGTAGATTTCCAATTACATTTAAAACAGTTGAATCATTTATCATTGTTTCATTGTTTATAAATTCACATTCATTAGATAGAATTTCAGATTATTGGTCAACAACACAAGCAAAAGTATTCCCAGGTGTATCATTAATTCCAAAAATATTATCACGTAATAAATATTTTGAAATTAAATCAAGTCTTTCACATGTACTTTCAATTGGTTTATTAGATAATATTCAACAAATATTATATTCTGATATTGCTAAAATTTTAAAATCAAATGGTAGCGTTGCTTCTGATAATGTTGATGCTGCTAATATTTTAAAGAATTTAAATAACGCCACAAATGCTGCCAATGCTGCCACTACAACATCAACTACCGCTGCAACAACATCAAATAAATTTAAAACACCAGTAAAACATAGAAATTCAACTAAAGAATTGGCTGCATTCAATTTAATTCTTGAATATGGTCTTAGTAATGCAATTGATATCTATACAAATAATCGTCAATGTTTTACAACTGTACCACAATTTGTTGAAACTTTAACTGAACAAATCAGCTCTGAAGAAAATAATAATAATTCAACAAATCCAACAACATCAAACACAACCGCAACAATTTTAAATAACACAAATAATAATAATAATATACTTTTACAATCAAATAATAACAATAAGAAAAAACAATCTTTAGTAAAAATATAATATATATAATAAAAATTACGATTATTTTTTTTCAATTAGATGTTAAAATTAAATGATTATATTCAGCAATATTTTTTTAATTTAATTTATTAAATTAAATTAAATTTTTTTTTTTGATAATTAAAAAAAAAAAAAAAAAAAAACCACACATACACAAATTAACATTCATGTAACCAATAAAATATAGTTCTATATATAGAAGCTTATTTATTAATTATATCAAGCGTCAAGTATGCCGATACATTGAGAGTGAGATATGTGTTTTTTATGATAAATAACATAGTGTTGGATTTTTCTATTTTTATAGCGTGTGTGGGTTGCAAATACATTGAGTGTATAAATTTGATGTGGTTTTTGTATTTATTTTTAAGTTTCTTTTTATTTTAAAAGAAAAAAATATTTTTTTTTATTTATTATTAATACATACTAATATTATTAATAATTGTATACAAAAAGTTTCATAAAATATATTTAAAATATCTTAATCTTAAATAATAAATAATTAACATTCAATGTATTTGCAACCCACTCACACAAAAAAAATGGAAACAATTCAATATTTATATCATTTTATTGGTAAGTCTTATATTTATATTTATAACACTGAATAAAAAACTAATATTATATCCAGAACAATCAATTAGTATTAGAGATTTAATTGATGATTATGGGTTTTATTCATATCCATCAGATAGTAGTTATTTTGATGGCATTATGTGCAAACCAGGTTTTCCTTTCTGTGTTTTCTTTATGTGTTTCTTGTTTAATGGTAAAATGCCTGACCAATCACAGTACCCAAGGGGACACAATGGTTCTTTTTATAGGGCAGAATATTCGTTAAATAACATTAACACTGATGAATATTCATTATTCAAAGTTAAATCTTCACTTGTAAATGATTCAATACATCATCATTTAATGTTGGTACACCCAAACTCTCTTGAGGAAATCAAAGAAGCAGTTGGGGATGAACATTTGGCCAAAATGAAAATTTCAATAAATAACAACGATTATTTTTGTAAAAGTGATGGTGTTTGGAAAACAAAAAGATACACATCGAGTGATAAACAAATAGTCAACATTGCATTGTTTAATAAAAATGTCATATTTCCTGATAACTGGTTTACTGGTTCCAAAAAAGTTGGAAGTGGGGTTCAAAAATCTATTAAAGAATCCTTTTATTTAGTAGAATATAATAAAAATAAAACAGGAATAATCTCATCATCGTCATCATTAGTAAATTTAAATCAGTAAGTTAGTAAATCATTTTGTTAATTAATTGTAAGATACAATCTTCTAATTCCTTTTAAAGTAACAAAATAGTTCAAACAGGATTATTAAACAAAAATGTACTTGTTGCTATCAGAAATTTGTATGACACTCAATATTTAGAAACTATTTACTTTGGCCAATGGTTCAACATTTGAAGACTACTGTATTGCAATTCATAATAAACCATTTGGTGCTGTTTCTAGTGAAACAGATGATTATAGTATTGACAATCAAAACAAAACAATTACTATTTTAACAGAGAAAGACCAATTGGTTAGAGTAATGTTTTCTCTTAAAACTAGTGATATTTCACCAAAACAAATTAAAAAATTGAATGGTGCTAGTAACAGTGAAGATGAAGGCAGTACATCTGATGATTTAGGTTGTGTTTTATCAAAATTAAGTTCATTTAAAATCTAATCTTCTTTAGGTAAAAAAAATAAAAAAATACAATTAGATTTATTTAAAAGAATATAAAATAAAAAAAAAAGATATTACACATTAAATGTATTGCTGTTAACATTTATAATTATTTTGTCATTTTTTAAGTTATTTTTATATTTTTTTAAACTTATTAAATCCTTTTCATCTTGAATTATATTTTCTGGATCAATGATATCTTCATTATCTTGAGTATCTTCTTTGTATATTATTTTCTTTTTTTTATAATTTCTCTATTTGTTTTAATTTCTTCATCTTGCCAATACCATTGTTTTACAAGAAATGATGATCCAATTAAAAAATATCCTTGACTTGAGAAATTGGTTCCAGTTCTTGTATCTATATTTTCGAATAACAATTTATTAATTATTCTAATTTATTATATAAATATGGTATACTACTTCCAGTTAAAACTATTTCTAAATTTTGAATTTCTTTTTAATTTTATAAAAAAAAGATTCTTGTATGAATTCTATACTTCTTATGTTTAATTTATTATTGTTATCTCTATATTCTATAAATTAACCGTGCTTATCCATACTACCTACTGTTTTTATCTGTATCAATTGTTTGTAAAAGATTTAACTAAAATTTTATTTACACTATAGTATCAAAAAAAATAAAACTATAAATTAATATTCCTCTAATATTTTTCAATTTGAGAAATAATTTATTTTATGTATTTTTTTTATTAATCTTCATCAATTATTTTATCACTAATTTCCATGTACCTAATATCATCAGGAGCAAGTCTTAATAAAGCCAATGTATGAATATGTTGAACTCTAAGGAACTTTAAAAATGGTCTAAATAAAGCAACATAAATTAATAGTAATAATACACAAGAGACTGATAAAATTGAAGTTAAAACTAGAGTTGACCATTCTTGATTTGCTAAATAATAGGAAAAATAAGAGAATGTGGCAATGTCTAATCCAAATGTCATAATTGTTGGTGAAACAGTTTGTAACCATAAATATTCTTCACTTGTTTTTGATCTTTCAATTGGATTTGTATAAATCATTTTTAATGTGTTCTTTGTGTACAAATCAACAATCCAATCCAATCCCAAACCAACATCATTATAGTATGGTTGTTGATCTATTGTTAAACATTGAGATTTATTTAACATCCAACAACCATCTTTACTGAATGAACCTTCCATTAATGGCCTAACATCTTCAAAATATGGTATTGTTTGATGATTTGTTTGAAATCGTTCAACTGTATCAATCATTGTTTGAGATGATTCTTCTTGATTTGAAAATAATTCTGAAACGTAATAATTTATAATACGACTTTGTAATGATCTAATTGCACTGTTACCCAATATATGACCAGATCGCGAATTATCATAAACTACACTATAACTAACCCATAAACCCATTGAAATTATACCAAATAAAATTAAAATTCCAACTGCATATGATAAATGTAATCTATTCAATACGGTTTTTAATGATTTCTTATTTACACTTCTTTTACTAATACCATCCCATCCATATTTTTTATCAATTAATGATTTAATCTTTTTATCTTCTTCTTTTTCTCTTTTATCTTTAAATGATTTAACTTCATCATCATGTTTACCATTACCACCACCTCTATTTGAAAGTATTGGTTTAATTGAAACTGGTAAATTATTATTTCCATCATCTACACTATCATCATTTATATTAATATTACAAATATTATTTTCTTCATCAATATCTTTGTTTTTAGTTGATGATGAATTTGTTGTTGAAGATAATATACATGAAGAATCAACCAATGGACGACGATGACTATCATTTTGAATACGTATTGAAAGTTCAGTACCATTATTACCATCATCATCATCATTTAAATGATGATTATTATTATTGTTACTATTATTTTCACCATCAGTATTTGAATCAAATAAATTATCACGTTCACTACCAGTATCTAATGAAACCATTTTAATTTTCTTAGTTGATAATCTAATTACAACATCTTTTGGAGCCAATGAAAATAAGATGAGAGTACGAATTTTTTCACGAGCAATTTTACGAACAACTGGACGGAATAATATTGTAGCAATTAAAATGAGGAAACCAAATATACCTAACCAAACATACCACATTATATTTAATGATTTTTTAATACTTGATACCAATGAATCAATGTATGCATTTTGAATTGAAATATACATATTTGGAATGGATGAAGCGGAATTTAATACAACAAATTTAAAATCTGAATTTGTTGATGAACTTTTAAATTGATCAACTGTAAAACCATTGGTAATTAATGCAGATTCAATGAATGCATTACCAGCTTTCCATGCATTATAAGATTGTTGTATTATAACATAATCAGCACCACCACTAACATTTGCAGTACGTTGTATGTAAACAGACATATTTATAGAAGGTTCATTGTAAATTGAAGATAGTTGAGGATCATCAACTATATCACCAGAACGATTAAATTGATCAAATGGGAATACAATTGTACCAATATCATAAACTGTAATACCAGCATTCTTTTTTAAACTTTGCATATTATCACCAGTATATGAAACCGGTGCTTGTTCACCCCAATAAATAGCATCGTGAATATTTTTCATAATTGTTAACTTTCTTTGATTCTTTAATTTCAATGCACCAATTTGATTGGTAATTTCATCAGTTGTTAATAATGTTGATAATGAAAGTGATTGCATTTCATTGAAATTAATACCCAAGTCAGCAGATTCTTTAGCAGCTCCCAATATTGTTAAAACACCAGAATAGGAATTAACATGTCTAACTTCAATACCTCTAAATACAACCAATATTACAATTAAAAATATAATACAACATCCAGTTGTACTAATCATTAACCATGATAATTTGTCAATTGCATTTGATTGTTGATATTGTTTATATTTATCTTTTCTACCACTACCACTTGAAGATGAATCATCATCTGAATCATCTCCTTTTGATTTTGATGATTCTGATTTTGTTTTTTCATTTTGAATACTACCACCACCAATTCCACCACTACTATTAATTTGTTTTAATGCTTTATCAATTTCAGTTTCAGATTCATCTAAATTTTTGATATCGTTAACTTTGAAATCAGTTGTTTGAATTCTACTCATAATTTCTTCAATTGCTTCTGCTTTCTTTTGTAATCTAAATGATGAATCTTTATCTTTAACTACTTCTTCAAGGAATTGTGAATAATCACGTAACACTCTAACTGAATTTGGATTTAATGCAAGTAAACGTTCATAACTTTCATTTGCAATATTTTCATATGTTGCAATACGACCTGACAATTCTGATAAACGATGAAGATCAACTGTTTCATGTAATAAATGTGCCCAAAATCTTTTAATATATGCCAAACATTTAACATGATATCTCTTTGCATTATAATATAGTTTTTTAAATTCCTATAAATATACATTTAATTAATTAGTATATATCATTATTAGTGTATAATATTTTAATTGTGTATATTTACATACCATGTAAGAGACGAAATCTTGAATTTTGCCATAACCATTATTTTCAGAAGATGGACCACGTAGATCAGAATCCATAATTTGTTCTCTTTCTTTATCACGTTGATAAATGAAAAAACGTACATCAAAAGATGGTTTCATTCTTCTAAGTTTTTCCAATGCTGCATAACCAATATGACGATCTTTTCTAACTGTAAATAAGAAATTACAATATGCCATCCATAATAAATCTGAATTTGGGAAATATTGTAATCCACATTGGTAAAGATTATTTGCACGTTCAATTGATTCTAATGTATAAGTTGATGTTGAAATACTATCTTCTTTACCACTACCATTACCACTATCACTACCACCACTAATGTTTCTTAATAGTTTTCTTGCCATTATTTCAACAAAGAATGAAAATACAAATTTATTTTTATAAAATGGAAATATAATTTGTCTTTTACTACCAATTGAAGGTGGTTGTTTACCCCATGTTACTTTTGGTGAAGTAGTTTGTGAAATTGATGTAATTTCATCATGTTGTTGTTGTTTCTTTTCACTTGTAAATTCACATGATGCAGATGCTGATGTTGTTGATATTTTAATATCATCAATTTTTTTACATAACCATTTATAATAATATCTATTTAAAAAGTAACCAGCTGGGAATGCACCAAATATTCCAATGATTGCAATATAACTTGTTACTCCAGATGTTTCATCATCAATACCAACTGTAACCAATGCGGTAAATGATATCCAAAATACTACCATATAGAAACCACTCTTTACTTGATTCAATCTTTGATTATTATATGGTAATATAACAATTGATCCACCAACCAAAACTATCATTACTATAAAATATGCAAATGATGTTACCCATGGATAATAATCAACCAATGAATTTAAAATTGATAATAAAAGTTTTGAAAATAAAATGAGTACATCAAACTGTCATGTGTGTAAAATTAATTAATTTGGTTAGTATGACGAGCATTAATGTTAAATTATTTTAAATTACTTACTCTAGCATGTGGTTTTGAAAATCTTGATTTAACATTTGTATCATATTCATAGTAGGTTGCACTTGATGTAAAACCAACCAAACTAAAAGCAACCATTAATATAATGGATACTAATGAAATTGGTAAATTTTGACCTTTGTAACAGTTGATTGATTCATCTTTAAAACTTCTTAATGTACCACTACTGTAATCACAATCTAATCCAATTAAAAGTAATGATGTAATTGGTATGAATAAAACTGCAATTGCCAAACTAACAAACCAACGTAATGTTCTAATAACCCATATATTTGCGATTTTACCACGATAAAATTGATATCCAACATACCATATATTAACAAAACCACATAGCAATAATCCAACTACTATCCAATAAAATATAGTGAAACCAGTATAACCTACTAACGCACTTGGATGATTTATTGGTGACATTATCTTTTTTAAATAATATCCTGCATCTCCACCCCATGGATATTGATGTTTAAATCCAAATGATGATAATTCTTTATATTAAAATAATATGCGTATTAATATTTAATATTATTTCAACATCATTATTGATTGTTTATTTTTATTTTTGTGAACATGTTCAAAAAAAAAGAAATCGAAAAAAAAAACGAATTTATAAAAAGTAAAAAAAAGAGTTTAAATTTGGTACATACGACAAAATTCAATTAATAGACTGAAAATTGTTAATATTTTTGGAAATGTATTTCCTTTTATCATTGCATATAAAACTCCAAATGAACCTAAATTTATTATTTAAATAATTTTAATAAATCTTTTGATTTTCATTTTTTATATTTTTTTTATTTATCTATATGTTTAATTACCTTTTTCCATTGATTTTGTAAAACCCAAAATCAATGATTTTGAAGAACTTCCTGATGAAGAAGATCTTGATGAACTTTTATAAGAAGTGCTCATCTTTATATAAATATATTATATATTTCTTTTTTTTTTTTTTAAAAATAATTGTACAATTTGTGTGTTTGTGTGATTGTGAATATATATCTTTATTTAATGAGTTTGTTTATAAAATAAAAATAAAATTGCTTAAACTTTTTTAAGCTTATTTATATCATTTTTGAAAAGAAAACTTATTTTTTACCTGCAAAAAATAAATAAAAATAAAAATTAAAAAAATAGATTTGAGATCACACAAAACGTATTTGTAAATAGCGATTCATATGAAATCTTCCTAATTTGTAACTCCACTACCACAAAAATTTAGATGATCATATCTCACATACCCACTTAAACGCTGCGTGACAAAATTCAAAAAAATTTTAAAAAAAAAACCTTTGGTCTTTGTGTTCATCTCTTGTGAAAACAAGATATTTTTTCTTTTAAAGAATAGTGGTGTATGCAATAAATTGTTTAAACACACAGAACATACACACATACAAAAATAAAAATAAAAAATAACGAATTTATGAAACTCTTGTGCAAGTAATTAAATACCAAAATTTTAATAACTAACCTTGTGATTATAAAATTCCAAAATATTGGGAATAAATTTTTGTTTGTGTAGAAATAGACAGAAACATCTATCTTGTGAAAAGGTAGATTAAATATTTGATCGACTATTCACTACTAGTTTTGAAATCTACTCTAATTTTCAAAATAAAAAAATTCTATCAATTTGAATTCTGGTTTTTGATAGCGTGGTGAACAAATATATTTTTGTGTGTAAAAAATTGTATTGAGCTTTATAGAGATAGTAAAATTGTTTGATTTATTATTATTGTTTGATTTATAATTTTAGTATTTAAGTGGTATTCTACCTTGTAGTAAGTGGTCAAATAAAAAAAATAAAAAAAATAAAAAAATAACTTTTGAAAATCTATATCAACCAATCATTTATGTTTTCAAACAATAATGATGATGCTAACAGATATTCGCAACTTACACATTAAATTGATATCAAACAATGTGCTAATTTTAAAGAATTATAATAATACAACTCAATTGATTATCTAGATATTTTTTATTTTTTTTTGGTTTTTTTTGGAAATCACTTAATCAATATCCTTCAACTACTGATGGTGAAACATATTCATTCTTATTTTCTTTATTAGTTGTAAATTCAGATCCGTTTCATATTAAAGGTTTAACTCATGTTAACACAAATATAGAACGAGTTACAAACTGAATATTGGACCTATTAAATCTGCATTATCACTTTTAACTCTTAATGATATACATATTATGTACTTGATTTGATGATAAAATATAATAATAAGTTTGGCTAGTCATTAAATTTGCAGGTATTTTAAATCCACCTATCCAACCATACAATGTATCATCCCATTTTAAATACATTGTATGACTATTTGATTTAATAAGCGTAATAGTTGATTGTGAACAATCTGGTATAAAATATTAGTTTAAATGTTTAGTACCTGTTGAAAATTCATTTGGTTTTCCAGATGGATTCTATTTCTCATTGTATGGATTAATTGATTATACGGTAATTTTGGTGGTTCATCCGGTTTAGAATTAGGGTCACTTTCAGGTGGAGTAAGTTAATATATTCCTATAGGTATGGTAGTATTAAAAAGAGTAACTCATTTAAATGGTTGGTTATGGATTGAAGGTTAGATAAATCTTTAGATCTAACATTCAATCCAACATATTGTCGAACGGTACATCCAGATTCAATAAAAAGTAAAACAATATTAAAAGTACATGCAAAACTATCACCGGTATTTATAATATTAAAATTCAAGCTTCAATTGATGCAGTATCAAATATTATTGAATTGATTATATATTCAATTATTTATCCAAATTATAGTAACACCACCACCAAGTGTAAATTACAACAACACCAACATCATCACATAAATGTTTTGGATCACCATTATGTGGTGGTTTAAACGGATATTGTAAAACAGATGTTGTTTGTATTTGTTATCCACCATACATTGGAATTATTTTATAAATTTGTTGGTACACCGTACCTTACTTTTCACAGACAATTTTATTAGATTCAAACATTTCTGTACAATTAGATAATCAAGAAGCATCAAATTCTGAAAATTCAATTTGTAATGATAACAAATCATCAAAATTAAGTAATGGTGCTACAGGTATTGAAATTGGTGGATTTGCATTCTTACATGTAATAACATTAATTTTTGCAACAGTAATTTTAAGATCACGTGGATTCTTATCATTAAAAATTAATTAGTTTTTATAAATTATTAAAAAGATTTAAATTTATATAATTTTACAAAGGGGTAGTTTATTTTATTAATGTTACAGGAGGGAGGTTATTATTTATATACTAAAAATACAATATAATGGCGATTTTAAATTAAATAGTTTGTTGGTTTTTATATATGTAAAAATAAATTTACATTTGAACATTGATTATATGATATTATATGATTGATTTAATAAGTTTCAGTTGTATTACAAATTTGATTATTATTATTATTTGTATATTTAATTATTTGTTGTTGTTTTTTATAAAGTTGAATTTTTTGAAATCTTGAATGAAATGAATTATTATATTTTGAAAGGAAAGTATCAATTGTTTCTTGAGAAGCATTTAAATTATAATCTATACCAGTGAGGAAACGTCTTTCCATTACATTTATATCGAGAACTGGGAATTCAAAAATATCTGCAATTAATGAATTACGAATTTGAATTGATTCAGACCAGAATTTCAATGTTACAATTGTGCTAGTTAATAATAAATTAAATAGTTGATTATGTTTAATACCAGCACGTTTAACAAATGAATTTGCATAAAATACAATTGGAGCTAATAAATTTGAATCTGCTTTCATCATTTCCAATACTGAAATGATTATATCAAATATTTCATAAATTGCATCTAAAACTTCATCAAGAACGAGGGAATTGGTATAAGCTGGATCATTTTCAGTTAACCAATTATAAACACTTAAGCCCAATGAAAAATATTCCCATGAATTTTTATTATTACCAACTTTTGATTCATATATTTTTTTAAATATTTTTTGATATAAAATTGGTGTTGGTAAATTTGATTGTGTTGTAGTTGTTGTAGTTGTTGATTGTGTAGTTGATACTGTCATTTTTTAATTTGTTATAGATTAATTATTATTATTTTATTAATTTATGTGT
>JABXES010008149.1:0-15629 GCA_013375695.1 Dictyostelium brefeldianum | reverse complement strand
TTTTTTATTTTTTTTTTTTTTTTTTTTTTTTTTTTTTTTTTTTTTTTTTTTTATATTTTTTTTTTTTTTTTTTTTTTTTTTTTTAAAAAAAAAAAAAAAAAAAAAAAAACCAACAACACACACTTGTAACAAAAATAACAAGTATTTGCTATCTGTTTTACTTGGGCAGATAAATAAAAAATCTAAAAATAAATCACCTAAACATTAGTATTTTACAAGTTTAAAAAAATATTTGATTTTTTACTAAAATTGGTAAAAAACATTTTCAACTTGTCATTTTAAAAAGTAATGTGGATATTATATAAATAAAATTTTCACTCATATATAACCACCTGCTACCATAGTAATAATTATACATTTAAACAATTTACATGATTTTGTAAACTCGATGGTTTTTTTAAAAAAAAAAATATAGTTTATAAATAGAATTAAAATAATATATATACTGTGTAATATTAATGGGGTGTGAATATTTAAAAATCTGTTATTGTTGCTGTTGTTGGTATGGTTAAAAAGATACATACTTCACTTGATTTATAGTTATCTTTAACTTCTCAAAATAAAAATAAAAACACACACTTTAACCTATTAAAAAACTAATTTTTATATAAAATAATTAATTGATAGAATATAATCGCATAAAAAATCAACCACTAACACACTCACACTATAGTTCACATTTATATCTACGTAAATTATTTTTGATAGGTTAATATAATATGCATGTGCATATGTTTTTTTATAAAAAGTAATAATATTGTTATTTTAAATTTAAAATTACTATTTCACTCGTTCTTTATTTAAGAGTTTTAATTATGTGAGTGAGTGTGTTGTTGTACGTTATATAATACTATTTTTAAAATACCCAAAGAATACACAACACACATACACACATAAAACAATATAACAACATATTTGCTACCCATAATAATATTGTTTAATATCATCGTGTATTAAAAAAAGATTTTTTAAAGTTTTTTTTTAATATGATCAATACCTAAAAAAGGTATGGATTATATGTAATTCAATTTTTATGATAATTTAAAAATTTGAAAAACATGTAATAACTGAATAATAATTAAGTGTGTGTTTTTGTGTTTTTGTTTGTGTGTGTATTTTTTGTTTGTTAGAGAGTGAGTGTGAAGTGTTAAATAACATATAATTATTTAAATAATGTACATTTATACATATTTGTATGTAACAGTAAAAAATTCAACCAAATATAACAATTTTTAAATTTAAATTTCATTTTTAATAATATTAATAATAATTATAATAATAATCTATTTTTAAAAAAAGTAAAATATTAAACAATCTCTTTAGATAATTTTTAAAAAATTTAAATTCATTGTTAATACCCGTTGCAATATTTTTAGTTCTGTATGTGTGTTTGTGTGTGTTTAAAATTATTAAATTAATTTTGGTATTTTTTTAATTGTGGATAATAATAATAATTTTAAGATAATAGATTTAATGTTTTTTTAAAGAAAATTGGTATGTAAAAACAACAAATTTTAAATAATAATAATAATCTTAATTTTATTCTGTTTCATTTGTTAATTGTATTTTTATAGAAATAATATTTTTTTTTTCCTTTTGTTAATTAAAAATATTAAACCAATTATTTGTAAATTTTTTAAAGATTAGATACATTTTATCTTTTGTATTTTTATTTTAAATAGTATTGGATTATTTCATTTTGTTGTACACTTTTTTTTTTCCTTTAAAATCTGATAACTTTTAAAAAAAAGATTCAAAGACTTTTGTGTGTTTTAATATTTGTTTTTATTTTAAATTTGTGTGTATTTATTAATTTTTTCATACTATTTCTGTGCTTGTAATACTTTGAAAAAAAAACAATATCTATTAGGAAGTTATTTTTATAAAAATTTAACCAAAGCAATTAAATCAAGGTTATATTTGATATAATAATAGACTAAAATTGTAAAAAGAAAAAACAAAACATTTTTATATTATAATTATATATATTATATATATATAATATCTTTATTTGTTATAATTACGAAGAATATTGGGGGACTTTAACAATTTTAAAAAAAAACCAAAATTTAAACTTTAAATTTAAAAAAATAATAAACATATAGGAAGAAATTTATTATTATTAAAATTGAAAATTAATTATCAAAAAGGGTGAAAAAAGTTATTATTTAAAAAATTCAAAGCATCCTCATTTATTTTTTTTATTTATTATAATAATAATTGTTGTTGTTACCTTAATCTATCACACACTCACTCACTCACTCATCTAATCTATCAATACATACATAATAAACACATATTATATTAATTGATGCTAACCCAATAGAGGGGACAACATATTTTTAAAAATTAAAAAAATTATAAAAATTTAAAAAATCATACCCCCTTCATTGAGTTCACAACACACTCATATAAAAACAATAGTTTTAAAAATATATCTGAACTTTTAAAATAAAATTATAAAAAAACTACCCCTACATCATTTATTTTTAATTTTTGATATTTATTGTTAATAGTTTATATTTTTTTTTTTTTATAATTTAATTTAATTGTGTTTACTAAACAATAAACTATAACCTTATTAAAAATAACTATAAATATACTAATTTTATATTTTATATTATTATTACTTATTATTTTATTTATAAAAAATTAAAGAAAATGAATATGAACAACATGAATGATGTTAATCAATCAAATCAAAAAAAATCAAATAATCAATTAACCAATAATAATAATAGAAATAATAATATGAGCAATAATCAAATTTTAAAATCACCCCAACCTTATTCAAATAACAATATTAATAATAAACCAATACAACAACATAATTATAAATCAAATGGATCCCCTTTAAAAGCTCAAAATTTAAATGAAGATGATGAATTTGATATTTCAAAACCAAGTAGTACTAGTGTAAATCAAATTCATAAACAATATATAAAACAACAACAACAATCACAAGTTCAACCACAACAACAACAACAACAACAACAACAACAACAACAACAATTACAGAATAATAACAATAATGATTATTTTGATGGTGATGATGAATTTCAAATTGATGAATCTGAAAGTGAAGAAAATGAAGATGACGATGATGATTATGACACTGCTCATAAAATAATGTCAATTTTTAATAATTCAAAAGGTACACCAAATGAAACAAGTAGAAGTAATTTAACAAGTTATTTATCAACTCCATCTCCTTCTCCATTATTACAACAAGCACAACAACAACCACTTCCACCATTACCACAATCTCCTTTCTCAGTCAGTAGTAATAATACCACTGCTACCACCTCTACTACTACTTCAGGTAGTTATAATAATCAACAAAAACGATTATCAATTAGTATGATGGATAGTAATAATCATCTTACTTCTCCAAATTCATTTCATCATGGTAGATCAACAACAACAACCACAACAACTACTGCTACACCTTCATCTTCCTCAATTCCATTAAATAGATCACAAACTATTCAATCTCCAAACATGTTATTGAATAGTAATCAACAATTACCAAATCATTACAACAACAACATTCGTAATAATACTACAAATAACAAAAATAACTTTAATGCATATCAATCAACACAACAACAACAAATTCAACAGCAACAGCAACAAGTAGCTTCTGTTACTCAACAACAACAACAACAACAACAACAACAACAACAACAAATTCAACAATCACCACTACAAAATAACAATATTAATAATTCCAATGTATTTGAAGGACCATCAAGTTCTAGTGATGACTTTAGCGAAGATGATGAAAATGAGTATTCAACCGATGGAAATAATTTTTCAGCATTATCATTACAATCACCAAATTTAATGAATAAAAATCAACGTAGAACTGCAATGATGTTAGTTAATAATAATAATTCAACCAATAATAATAATAACAATAATACCACTCAACAAGGAGGTCATATCCAAGCACCATGTACATACAATGATTGTTGCGTTTGTGCTTATGGACCACCGCCATCATTTTTTACATCAGCACCAACTTGGGCAGATATATGTTATATTGCATTATACTGTTTAACATTATCTAAACCAGATATTAAATATTTCCATATTAAAAAGGATATTTGTATATTCATTGATTGTCATTATGAAACTATATGTCTTAGAAAACGTACTTCCATATGGAGACAAACTGTAAATATGACATTATCACATCCACAATACTTTGAAATGTTTCAACAAGAAAGTGCACTTGAAAATGGTCGTAAAGGATACTATGGCTTAAAACAAATCCATGATCCATATGAACATACCGCCCTAAATAAAAGATCAAGAAGGAAGAGAAGACATGAACAAAAAATGATTCAAGAAGAATTAAAAAAGAATGGTTTCACAAATTTATTATTAAATTCTCCAACTTCTCAACCAATGGGTTCATTTTATTCAAATTCATTAACTTCACCACCACAACAACAACAACCAATTTACCAACAACAACAACAACAACAACAACAACAACAACAAGCACAACAAGTACCACCACAATATCAATTAACATCTCCATCAATTCAACAACAACATAATCAGTCAACACCATTAATACCACAACAACCACAAACACCATTACAATTATCATCACAAACACCACAACATGGATCAGTATTATCATCACCATTTCTTAAAACACTTTCATTTGATAGTGATGAACCATTTGAACATTATAATAATGGACAAGCAAATAAAAAATTAAAAAGTGCGACTAGTAGTGCTAAATTAACATCTGTTAATAATTCAACACCATTAACATCATCAAATAGTAATGTACCAATAATGTTACCATTAATAAGTAGTACAAACCCGTCACCAAATCAATTTACAAGAGGTAGGTCTTTTGATGATATAATAATTAATGGTAATGGTAACAGTAATAACAATTTAAATAGTTTAAATAGTTTAAATACCAACAAAATCAATGAAGAAGATGAAGATACAATTGATTATGACGATGATGACGAAGATGAAGAAAATGAAGAAGGTCAAATTGTAAATAATAATATAAATCAATTAATATTAAATAAATCAAACAAGAATATATTACCAAAATTAGATGATGAAGATGATGAAGAAAATGATGAAATTGAAGAAGGTGAGTGTGAAAATGAAAGAGAAGTACCTTCTTCTTATAGATCAAATGGTAGCAGTGGTAAACAATCAACATTAACAAAATCACCATCATCACCATTTAATTCAATTTCAAATATATCAAATAATGAAAAACAACAATTATTATCACAAACTCAAACTTTGTTATCATTATCTGTATCTTCAATGAATAGTATTAAAAGTGAAACACCTTCTCCACAATGGCCAATTAATAATGGTATGGGTAACTCAACTACTACATCATCATCAGCCTCAACTACATTATCAAATTCAAGTTCAACAACATTATCAAATTCAACAAATTCAACTTCAACTTTATCATCTTCAACCTCAATTGCAAATAATTCATTTTCAAATATGAATATTAATAGTAGTATTGGTAATATTTTTACAAATAGTACTACATCTGGTGGTAGCAATTCAAATATCAATAATGAAAATGATATTGATTTAGATGATGACGATGATTTAGATGATGATGACGAATCATCAAAAAAGAGAATGAGAAAGACTACAAGACCAGATGAAAAGATACTATTAGAGAATTATTATATTCAATATTATGGTAGTAATGCAAAACATTGTAAAGAAGAATTAATTTCACTTTCAAATAATCTAGTTTGGAAAACAAATAGAATTCAAAGATGGTTAGATAATAGAAGAACAAAAGATAAATTAAAAACATTACGTGCATCTCAAGAAAGAACTTTTATATTTAGTGCTAGCAATAATTCAAACAACAACACCAACACCAACAATAATAATTCACCACCATCATCATCACCACTTGTACCTTGTACTGATATGAAATCATTAAATTCACCATTATTAAATAATAACATCAACACCAATAACACCAATATCACCAACAATACTAACATCAATAATAATAACCTTTTATCTGTAAATAATAATAACAATAATGTGCCAAATACTCCTATACTTTCAAATAATCAATCTAATATAAATTCATTATTAAATTAATAAATGAATATTTCTATCTGTACAGTTTCTACATAACATAATGCATGTGTTTTTTTTTCAAAAAAATAAAATAAAAATATCAAAAATCCGAACATAAGCAATGATGATGAACCCATTTTTTTTACTTTTTTTTTTCAAATAAACAAACATGAACAAGATATTTTTTTATTTTTAAATTATCAAATCTGGAAGATAGTTGTGGTGACTTTTATTTTGATAATTATTATAATCACTTGATTAAAATATCAAAACAATTGTGTATTGTTTGCAGTTGAGTGCATTGTATCTGATTGATATTTGTACACACATGACATAATATATCTGCGAATATATACAAACATAGACAATACAAATGACCAACTACCATTACACTGCTATTACCATTGTTGTTATAAAAAACATTACATTGTTGTTAATATATCCATGGATTAGGGCTTTTGTGAAAAATGGTACCAAAATCGGATTTAACCCGTTTTTTTTTTTTTTTTTTTTTACAAATATTTGTGATGTAACATTTTTTTTTTCAAATTTTTTTTTTTTTAAAAAAATTTAATTTTTTTTTTTTTTTTTTTTCATGTTGTTTTTGTCTTGTGTTGCGAAATTTAAAAAAAAAAAGATAATACATATTGGGGGTGTAAATAATAATTATTATTTGTTCACTATATAATTATTTATACATTCATTAATCTTGTCTATTGTGTGAAAATCAATTTTTTCAAACAATTTGAAAATTTTCATATTGTATTTTCATTATAAATAATTTTAAAAAATCAACTCACATACACCCTTTTAATTAAAATAAAAATTAAAATATCAAAAAAAAAAAAAATTTGTTAGTGGGGAAAAAAAACTTTTTTTTTTTTTTTTATATCACACACTCACTCATTTACATACACACAATAAACAAAGATAAAAAAAACGACAGTTATAAATATCATCATAACACATTGTGTGTTTTTCTTTTTTATTTATATTTTTTAAAATTATTATTTATTTTATTTTTTAAAAAATAATTTCTAAATATCTATTGTATTTTAAAATAAATAATAACTTTTTTTAAATTTGTATTATAACACAACACACACCCATTCATTCATTCACTCATATATATACACATAAACACACACAACACACCAAACAAATAAATAAAAAAAAAAAAAAAAAGCACAACACAACAAAGATGTCTGGTTTTAATTTAAATCAAAATTCACCAGATCCAACTAGAAGATCTCAATTTGGAACTGGTAGTTCAACAAATGTTACAGGTGGCAATGATTCAAGAATTATGAGTGTAAATATAGTTGATATAATTGGACAACAAGATCATGTAAAAAGTGAAATATTAGCAAAAAGTAAGAACTCTACCACTCTACTACAGACAGACAAACAAACATATACATATATACTAACATTATCTAATATTATACTTCAATTAGATCAAAAATCATTATTTGATTTAAAAAGAGAAATTTCACAAAGTAGTAAAAAGAATTTTACATTGGAAAGAGATATTAAAAATTTAGATAAAAAGATAGCGTTATTGATAAAGAACAGAATTACATTGGAAGAGATTATGAATTCAGGTGATATTGTAGAATTACAAACTAGAACAGTAACATTGAAAGATAAATCACAAAGAGATCATTATGGACAATTGTTTTATCTACTTCAAAATAATACATCATATATTGCACAATTGGCAAAACTTGTAAAGGTGGGAGAAATTGATAATCTATTGCAAACTGTAATGTTCACACTGTATGGTAATCAATATGAAGAGAAAGAAGAACATTTACTATTATCAATGTTTCAAAAAGTGTTACAAGAAGAATTCAAGGAAGCAACATCAATTGGATCATTGTTAAGAGCAAATACAGCATTAACTAGAATGATGACAACATACACACGTAGAGGACCTGGTCAACAATATCTAAAACAACGTTTAACTAAACCATTGGCAGATATAACTGGTAATAAAGACTTGGTATTGGAAGTTAATCCAAGTACAGTTTATGAAAATCACATTAACGAATATGAAACTAAAACTGGTAAACCATCACCATTGAAAAGAAAAGTATCACCTGAAGAATGCGCAGAAAATCAAAATGTTAAAGATATAATTAAACCACGTATTGAAAAGTTGATTGATATTGGTGATCAATTTCTCGATTCAATATTATCTTCAGTTGATGCTGTCCCCTATGGTATTCGTTGGATTTGTAAACAGATTCGTGAATTGGTAAAACAAAAGTTTCCAACTGCAACACGTGCTCAAACGTGTGGATTAATTGGTGGATTTTTCCTTCTTCGTTATATTAATCCTGCCGTTGTCACTCCACAAGCATTTATGTTGGTCGATGCAAAACTATCGAATAACACTAAACGTAATTTAACATTTCCCGCTAAAATGTTACAAAATCTTGCAAATAACATTATGTTTGGTGGTGTAAAAGAATTTTTTATGGAACCTTTAAATGTATTTTTAGATAGAAACAAGGATAGGTTAAATGACTTTTTAGAATCATTGACTGAAGTTGAATCACTCAGCGATCATCTTCAATTGGATAAATATTTGGCAATGGCAAAAACATCGGATATCACTATAAACATCACATTGAATGAAATGTATTTTGTTCATTCCCTGTTGGAACAACATATCAATAGTTTAGCACCAGATTCAAATGATCCATTACGTGTTATTCTAGGTGATCTTGGTCCTGCTCCAACTCAATTATCAAGAACTGAAAATGCAAATGTTGAATTGAAATTGACAAATCGTTTTGTTGATCAACAATTGGGTAGTGCAAGCAATGGTCCAAATGGTAATGGAGTTGAAGGTCAATCAAGTCCAGAACAAGTTTACAATGAAACAAAATATTTATTGATTACAGTATTACGTTCACTTGCTTCAACTCCAGGTGGTACAGGTGATATGGGTGCATCATTGGCAGAAGTTGCAAAACATGCAGCACTCAATAAAAATCAAGATATTGTTGACAACATTAAAAAGATATTGGTAAACGTTAAAAAACTATCACTTGAAGGTTATTTAAAGGGAGAAGATGATAATTTTACTCAACTTCGTAAAGATATAGTTGCAGAGTTGTTAAATTATGAATCATACATCAACAAGACAACATTGGACATTGATAAGTTGAAACAGGTATTGGCAGCAATTCATCAACATAATTTATTTTTACAACAACAATTGGATTACTATGAAAAGTATCTTAGTAATGTACGTGAAAATTGTGGTACCTCTTCAAATAATGCAAGCAGTTCAAGTGATAAAAAATCGAAAAAAGATAAACATGATAAACATTCTGATAAAAAAGATAAAGATGGTGGTAGCAGTTCATCGTCATCATCCTCTTCCTCTTCTTCAAGTAAAAAATCAATGGTTAAAAAAGGACCATTCAAATTTAGTTATTCTCAAATGGAAAAAGATGGTTTAATTTGTCAATCTGAAGTACCGGAAGATAGAAGATCAAATATATTCTTTTCATTCTCTTCTGAATCACCTGGTATTTACGATGTAGTATTAATCTATAGAACAACCGCTGTATCGGAAATTAAATTACAATTGGACGAATTATTAGAAATGCAATCAAATGGTCAAACTGAATACGAAACTACATTTTTCAAATTAAATGTAAATTTATTATTATATGTTTTAAATAAAACATTTATCTCTTAATCATCATTGATAAAATTAATTGGTTAAATAAGTAATAATAATAAAAAATAACATTATAAAACAACAAACATTAAAAAAAAAAATAACATTATAAAACTACACACAATAAACAAAAATAAAATAAATCTAAAATACAACTATCATCATAATAGTTTCATTCCCATCTTTAAAATTAATTTCAATGATTTACTTTTTTTTTTTTAAAATTGAATATAGTTTGACAAATATCAATAATTCAATTTAATTAAAATTGGTTTTATAAATTTCAAAAGGTAGTTGCCAAGATAAAATTAATAGAAGATAAAAATAATGTGAATCTGTGTATAAATCTGTATATGTATATTTAATTGAAAATATTATTTGTTTTATTTTATTATTATTATTTTATTTTTTTATTTTTATTTTTTACAAATATAATTTTACAACATTTTAATTATTGATCAACTTGTAGTAAAATCATTGATGAATATGAGTGGGTATATATAAATATGAAACAATTGAAAATTGGGTTTAACCAAGATAATTTGATGGAGCCCAACCTTTTTGACCTCTTAATTCACATTGTGACCAACCACCATTATCTTTTTGGATTATAAATAATACATCACCTTCTTTAAATGATAATTCATCGCCAGATGAAGCATCATAATCATAAAGTGCTTTTGCTGATGGTCTTGCTGGTTGAGGAGCTGGTTTAGATGCAGCAGGTTTCATCATTGGTGCACCTCTACCACCGCCACCTTGTGGAGTTGGCATTTGACGTGGTTGACCACCTGCTTGTTGACCACCTGTTGGTTGTGGTAATTGACGTGGTTGACCACCAGCTTGTTGACCCATTGGTGTACCTCTACCACCACCACCTTGTGGAGTTGGCATTTGACGTGGTTGACCACCACCACCATTTTGTTGTGGAGTTGGCATTTGTCTTTGTTGTTGTGGTTGTTGTTGTGATTGTGGTTGACCACCATTACCTTGAGGGAATGGAGTTCTACCTCTACCAGCACCTTGTTGTGGTAATGGACGACTAGAAGAAGCCATTGAATTTGGATTATAATTCTTTGGAGTTGAATCAGTTGATGAAGGTAAACCAGAATTAATGTTTACGATTAAACCTTTACCACCTTTTTTAACAACCATTGCTGGAACTTGTTCATTCTTTGCAAATGAAACTTCTTTTTGTTCACCTTTTTTCAAAGAGTATGCAATACGATCACTAAATGAAACATTGAGAGCACCACCACCAATTGCTTTAAAATATTCTACCAATACAATGATTAATTCAGTTTTTTTATCATTTTCAATTACTTGATCATGATCAGGTAAATGGAATACAACAACATTATCTTGAAGTGAAGAGATGGAAACACCTTTAATTTCACGTAATCCAACACGACGAATCAATGTATGAACCAAAACTTTCTTTTTAATTGATTTTTCAACAAAGTAAAGTGCTTGATCAGTTACAACCATTTGATATTCTTTAATTTTAGCACGACGATCAATCTTTTTACAAGTATCAGCAAATACAACACGTTCTTTCTTTTGAGCATTCAACATTGCTTCGTGTACACCAAATTGGTTTTCAAAGTCCATGTAATCACTAGTGAATTTTCTATCGATTGAATTTCTTTGTCTTTCTTTTTTATCTTTAAACATGTGAGCAATTTGAGCACGTTGTTCCAATGAATGTTTTTTAGCTTTCCAATTTCTAAATGCTTTTTGAATACGAGCAATCAAATCAAATTCTCTCTTATCCAATGCTTCTTCCAAATGGAAAACAGTTTCTGGATGACGAATAAATACTTTGGTTGCACCCATTTGCCATTGACCTGCTTCTAAATTCATATCTTTTAGTATTGTTATTGCACCTTCTTTTGCATCACCTTTCCATTCACCTTGAAGATTCCAAGTTTTTGATGATAACTTTTTGTATCTTTTTAAAAATCTTGCAAATGGTGCTCTGTATGCATAACCAGCACGTCTAACTCTAACGTTTTCCAATAAACCCAAATATTGACATTGATGTTTAACACGTGGACCCTCCCAATCTTTTGCTTTCTTTGTTTCATTTGGTTTAATACAACGAATATAATGTGGTGTACATTGAGACAATGCTTTCATTAAATCACTTGCACTATTTTTAATTTTAAATCCTGCGGTAGTTGGACGTTTCTTTTGTAATGATCCAGTATCTTCATTAAACAATGATGCGAGGAATGGCATTTTACTACATTGAATTGCTTCAATAAGATCAAAAAATAATGTATCTTTGTTTTTATCACTAAATCCTTCTGCTTCATATGTTACTTCACCTGCATAATGTTTAACTGCAAATGCTCCTGTCATTGCTCTCCAATGTAAATGTCCATCATAAACACCTGCCATCTTTTCTAAAAACTTTTGATCAGTACCAGTTGATTGTGCATGTAATGTTGAACAAATACTATAAAGTGAAAATAGGAAATATATTAATATAATGTAAGGGTGACAGGGGAATAAATTAAATATTTTTTTTACTTACTCATCTAATAAACTAAAAATACCTGGTGGTGATTTACCTTCAATTAAATCACATACAATTTGATTATTAAAATATTTAATTGGTTCCCATTTAATACCTTCTTTAACGTATTCTTCTTGTTCAGCTTTTAATGTAAGTTCAATAAAGAATTGTTGTAATTTTTCATTTACAAAATTAATACACTATAATAGTAAGTAATAATAATATTAGTACAATTGGATGTATATTGAAATGTGTAGTGATGATGATGATGATGATGATGATGATGATGATGATGATGATGATGATGATGATGATGATGATGATGATGAGGATAAATTAAAAGTTGATAAATACAAATTGTTCAAAACCATTTTTTTGAAAAATTTCAAAACCAAAGATATCAAGAATACCAATAACGTTTTGAAATGGAGATTTATAGTATGATAAAGATTGATTTACACGTTCAACTAACCAACAAAACATACGATCGTAGATTGTACGAGCTAAAGCATCACGAGTACCATTTGCTTGTTCAACATTTTGAGGTACATTATAGGTTGAACGACGATTACTTGTACCACCTGCACCACCTGTATTAATTACACGGAATAAAATTGCATTTTGCAATGTTGCACTATCAATACAAAGCATTGAAGCAGCTAATTCCAAAGCATTTGGATCGTAAACTGCAGCATTACCTTTATCATCTTCAATGAAATAAATGTTACCAATGTGTAATACACATGCAACAATTCTAAGTACATTTGATTGTTCTTCAGCTGTTAAACCAATTGTGTTCATTGCTTGACGAACTTCAGCGTAATCAGCACTATCATTGATACCATCAACAGTGTAACATTCACTTTGATTTAAATAGTAGTAACTTTCTGGTGATGATAATACAAAATCCCTCTTTTCTTGAGCGGATGCACCTGCCAATAATTGATAGAAAATATGAAAATTTCTTTCACCTTGATTTTGGTATACAACACGTGATTTTTCCAATAGATAATTGTAAATTTTTCCACCAACTGGATCACCTGCTTTATCAAATTGAATTTCAAAGTATTTACCAAAACGTGATGAATTATTATTACGTAATGTTTTTGCGTTACCAAATGCTTCCAACAATGGATTTGATTCTAAAATTACATGTTTTACATATTCTACTTTCTCTGTACTTCCCGATACTGCACTAACATATCCCATAATTAATTTGGCTGCTTCTGTTTTACCTGCTCCAGATTCTCCTGAAATAATAACACATTGATTCTCTTGATCATTTTTCATTGCTCTATATGCTGATTCTGCTAATTGATATACATGTGGTGGTACTTCTTGTGCATGTCTACCTTTGTATGCTTCTACAAATTCTGGTCCTGAATTACCAAGATTACGAAATGGATTTACACTAATTAATACTGGTCCAATATTTGTCTAAAAAACAAACATGGTAGGTATATTAATATCGATTGATAATTTTGTTTTATATAAAAAATATTATAATTTTAGTTGTGATTACTTACATAAATAAAATCATTCATGTATCTCTTTTTTAAATTTTCCACAATTTCTTCTTCAGAAATCTTTGGAAGCATTACAAGATCATCTGTACCTTGTTTTGCTTGAACTTTCTTTGACTATAATTTTAAACTAGATGTTAATATTGATGTATTTAATTTACAATGTATGTTTTTTAATTATTAATTTAAATTTACCATTTTAGATTGCGATTTGTTTTTTTAATGAAATATAAATATAATTTGTTGGTTATTTATATATAATTTAATTTATGATTTTACAATGTGGTAAGAATTTGATTTTCAAACTTCTTTTTTTTTTTTTGAATTTTTTTTTTTTTGATTTTTTTTAAAATTAGTCAAAAAGTAAATAAATAATAATATACAATGGTTTTTTGTTTTGTTTATTTAAAACAACAAGAATTATTCACAATGATGTTGATGATGATTGTTGAAGGAATAAACTTTTTAAAACTTATTTTTATAGTTTTTTATAAAAAAAAAGAAAAATAGATTTGTTTGTTGGATTGAAATGATTAAAAATTCAAAAAAAAAAAAAAAAAAAATAAAAAAAATTTGTGTTTTTTTTTTTATAAAAAAAAAATTATTATAAATAAAAAAATGGCAAAAATAAAAAATTTTAAAATGGGTTGCAAGAAGGTTCAGATAAAAACGATCAAAAAAAAGATATTTTTAAAAAAATATAATATGAAAAATAATAATTATCTTTTTTTGTTATTATTGTTTATAGAGATATTTACACCCAGTATAATAAATAAGTATAATTATTTTTTTTATTTATAATTTTATTTTTTTGAACCAAATATGTAAACAAATTCTATTATGGTGATCAAATGTTTTTACTTTTTATTGAAAATGCAAAGATATTGAACATCAAAATGAATTAAATTTTATTTTAGTAAAACAAAATCAGCGTTCGAGTCTCGCTACACATTTAAAATTCTGTTTTTAAATTGATGATACATTCAGTCAATATTTTTAAAAACTTTAAGTAGCTTTAAAAATAACTTTAAAGTCACTTAAATTTAAATCTTGCAACGACTTTCTGTGTAACCAACACAACAACAAAAATTAGAGTGAATATTTTATAAAAAGAAATTTCATTCTTTTTCAGCTATAAAAAACCATAACCAATTTTACTTTTTTAACTGCAAATATATAAACTACTTCATAAATCAATATCCTATCCATCAGTGTTACATGGGTGAGTTATATTTAAAATAATATTATGCATTTGATATCCTAAAAATATACAATTATTTTAAGGTTTAATATTAGTATTTGGAATTGTTTATTAAACTATCTCATTTATATAAATTGAGCGATATTTTTCTTTTATAATATCGATTTTTGGGACATCTCAGCTAAATTGTACTCAAATTGTAAAAAACAATTGTTTTATCAGAAATATTGAGTACATATTCCAAAATTTATGATTTAGACAAAAATTTAATTAATTGGTAATTACCAATTAATATTTAAAAATTTATCGGTTCAAAAATTTGCAATTGAAATAATTTTAATATTAATTTGAGAGATTGAATACTCTTCAATTAATTATGTGTTATGCTCTCGTTATTATTGGTTTTTTAATATGATTGTTTTTTGTATGTTTTATTGTTTATGTTGATGTTTTTTTTTTTTTTTTTTTTTTTTTTTTTTTTTTTAAAATTTTTTTTTTATAAATTTTTTGTGATTTTTTTTTTTTTTTTTTTTTTTTAAAAAAATGTAAAAAAACACCACCCACCCAAACAAA
>JABXES010008142.1:0-15712 GCA_013375695.1 Dictyostelium brefeldianum | reverse complement strand
TTTTAATTAATGTATTTGCATTTTTAATATTATGATTTATATAATTTAAAATATCTAAATGATTTTTTATAATTAATTGATTTAATGAATATGGAATTATAGTGAATGATGATTGATAATTTGATAAAATAAATTTAATTATAGGTAAATTTGATTGTTCAAAAGATGATTTTAAAAGTGTTTTAATGAAATGAATTGGGTCACCACCTGCAACTTTTGATAATTCGTTTAATATAATTTTTAAATAATCTATATTTGATCCAATTAATATAGTAAATTCATTTGATACATAAATAGTGAAATAATATGTTAAACTTGAATGTGTTGAGCATAAAAATGATTTAATTAAATTTAAATCACCAATTTTTAAAAGATATTTTAAATCTTGTGCATCGTTATTTTGTTTATACCAATTTAATTTCTCTGATGTATTGTATAATGATCTCTTATTTACTGGTAATATTGAAAATTGATTTCTTAACAAATAAAATAATTTCTCGTTATCCAAACTGAATATTTGATCAAATGTAAAAAAAGTACTATTTAAATAATCTGATATTTTAAAATTATTACTTGGATGTCTATTATAAGGTTTATGACAATCATAATATTTTGTTTGATGCAGTTCTAATATTTCCAATATTTCATTTTTACCCATTATAAATTTTAAATGTTTTAATGATCTTATACCCAAATAATTAAATAGATGAAATGTTTCTTCCATATCGAAATCAATTGAATTTAATTTGAATAATTCTCTAATTGAATTTACAATTTGAAATGTAACATCTTTACATTGTAATAACACTTTAAATAAATGAACGTATACAATTACAATGTTATTACCAAAGTATTTGAATAGTAATACAATTAATGATTCAATTAGTGTACTTGAAATATCTGTTTTGCATGGTAATTTATTTGAATCATATATGTAATATTTTGTAAATGTGTTATTGTCATATTCCATCCCATACATTTTAGATAACCCTTTACTTGAAATCAATGTATCTACAACACCATCAATTGATAACAACTTTTCAATTGCTTTTAATTGATAACAATTTATATAACCAGTAAGTAATTCACCAATTGATAAAGAAAAATCATTGGTAAAAACCAAACTACTTGAGTTTGAAAATGTAAATTCTTGACATTTTATCAAACTATCCAATAAATTTATAAATAATTTATTATTAAAATTAAGGAAACCTGAATCATTTAAAACAATTAAAACTTGATTAATTTGTTGATTATCCAATTGACCAAACTTGAAATGATTATTGTCTTTGAAATTAACAGTTGTAAACTTGAATTTCTTTTCAATAAATTTATTCAATGTTTCCAAATCACTACTACAAACTGATTTATAAAATGAATTGAAATAAATTTGTTGAATTGGTCCATTTGAATTAAACTTTTCAATAAATACATAATCTGCCAATTCGATTGAACCAATTTTCAAATTTGTATTTACAATTAATTTTCTTTGTTTTGTATTTACTTTAATTACATAATCCAATATAAAATCTATAATTTCTTTACTTGATAATTCCTTGGCACTATTAATACATGCATCAGTAAACATTTGTAAATCAGTTTGATTATTAGAAGTGAATACCACAAAATTGTTATAGTACCATTGTAATTTTTCAGTTGACCAATTTAAATCTGTAAGTCTTGAAACTTTACAACTATTTGCTGGTAAACCATTAATTTTTACAAGTTGATTTAATAAATCCAATGAATGACAATTTAAAATTACCCAATGAATCATTTCTAGTTTATCTAAATATTGACATTTCTTTTCAATAATTAATTTAATAAATGAAATCATCTTTTTGAATATTTGTTCATCTATACCATTTGGATTATTGATTTTTAATTGGTCAAATGTAAAATAGAAACTACTTTTAGGTGCATCATTTCCATTGTTTAAATGATTAATCATATAATTATATGAATTATCAGACCATGATATTAAACCATGTCTAAATATTGATTCTATGCCGGCATTTGCTTCAAGATGATCTACTTTAATTATTTCATCATAAATCTTTAAATATTCATTATAAATGAAATCATCAAAACCAGTTGCTTTAATTATTAATTTTTGTAATTTTTTTTTTGGATTTGTACTTGAACATGCTTTTTTAATTAATTCTTTTATTGGTGCCAATAAATCATCACCATCACTTTTAACTACCACTTTATATAATATTTTAATATGTAATTTTAATTCATCAATACCCATTGTAAATAAATTATTTACATTCTTTTTAAAATAACATATTGGTAATGTATACTTTTTAACCAAATCCATTTTTAATAGTAGCTTTTGAATTTTAATTGGTCCAATCGAAATAAAGTCATAAAACCCAATTTTAAATTCATATTCAATGTTTTCAATTTGTTTAGCTCCATTCATTTCAAATAACCACCATTCTATTACTTCTTGTTTATATTTTAAATTTAAACTTGAATATTTTAATATTTGATTATTTATTCCATTAATTGTGTTGGTATTTGAATTTTCAAATGCCAATTTAATGATATGTAAACTTGTATAATTTAAGCACTTTAATAAAAATTGACCACTTGTTTTTGATACTCTACCATCTTGAATAAATAATCTTGTTGATTCTAAATGATTATATTTAGTTATAACCTTTTCAAAAAAACCAGGTTCCATTTTATACATTTGTTCAATTTGAATTTTACATTTTCCATAAAACAATTGAAATAAGTTGTTGTTATCGTGTTCACTTGTAATACCACTGCCACTACTACAAAATTCTATTAATCTTTCAAACGATTTTTGATTTACATGAATATATTCATTCATTTCTAATTTAGATTTTAACAATTCAAGCTGTTTATTCTTTACCATCCATCTTAGTGATTTAATATCTTTGAATTTCTTTTTGTTACCAACAAACCATTTCTCAATATTTGTATATTCGTTGTTTATTGTTGGAATATATCCTAATATTATATTGAATAGATATTTATTATGAATAACTTTAAAAAATGTTATGTCCATTTGTTTGCGAGCGAGTGTAAAAAAAGTGATCAATTTAAAAAAAAAAGTGAAAAATAGAGAAAAAAAAAAAAGATGTTTAAGATATTTATAAATTAACAACTATTTATTTAATTATCATCTTCATTATCATCTTCATCAGAGAAATCAACGTAGTCATCTAAAAATCCTGGTGCTGGTTGTTGACCATTAACATTTCTTTGTTGTTGAACTGATGGATCATTCCAAGGTAATAGAGAGTGAATAAAATTGAGAATTGGATTTGCAGGACCTTGATTATAATCTGGATTCAATTGTAATACAGGTTCATTGTTTTGTTGTTGATTAATTTGTTGTTGTTGAACAAATTGAGCATTTCTTTGTCTTCTTTGTTGTAATCTTTGTTGTTGATATAATTGAAAACCATTACCAATTCCACCTCTTCTTTGATGTTGTGGTGGTAATTGAGGTTGATTTGGATCTCTTTGTGGTACAATATCTTGGAAACCTTGTTGATGCATTTGTTCAATAACTTCTGGTGATAATCTATCCATTACATCTGAATATTCTGATAATACTAAATGATCAAATACTTGTTGATTGACAGTTTCATATTCTTTTTTAATTTGTTCAGATAATTCACCGACTATTGGATCTGCACGTGATACTTTATCCAATACAATTTGAACATTTGATTTTAACCATTCCAATATTGCTGGTGAATTCCAAATTGCATGATTTCTTTCAACAAACAATGAAACTAAATGATCAATACGTCTTTCCAATGGATCATTTTTAAAGAATGGTTCATTCTCTAACGATATGATTTTATTTGATTTGGCAATAGTGAAATTTGCTTTCATCTTTTCTAATAATGGTGCTAAAATCATTGGGAATGAAATCAATGCTTGTTGAATCAATACATTACTACTTTGATCAGTGGAAGTTGTTTGTTTTTCCTTCTCCAACATAAACATAGCCAATGCAGCAGAATAACTGAAATTTGGTAACAATGATAATTTACCTTGGTTTGTTGGTGTAATAGTTTGTTGTTTACAATGCATATCAACCAGGAATCTAAATTGTTTGGATTTGATTGAATAGTAATCAATGATTAAACGAACGTACAATGGATCAGCGTAATCAAGTGTCAATAAGATTTTACAGTACTCTAATGCTGTTCTATGACATGATCTTTTACCCAATATCTGAATGTATCTAAAAATTGAAAGGAAACAACTTTTATTTTGATCATGACGATATTCAAATCTACAATTACCATTCAATGGATTGAATAAATGATTCCAAACACATTCAAATGCAAATACCGCCATTTCAACGAAATCACCCGCCTTTTGATAATCTGCTGTCATTAAACAAACTTGTGATAATTGAAGTAATGAATCGATATGATATGGATTTAAATTTCTAATGATTTCAACTATATTCATTGGATCATGAGTTGATAATGCAATATAAAATTCTTCTTGAATATTTGCATATGTTTCGCCCCATTTAATTTTAAAATAATTTATACCTTGTTCTGTATCGTTGTTGTTAATTAATTCATTTGGTGGTGATGTTGTTTTTGGTGATGATTTAGTTGGTGTTGTAGTTGTAGTTGTAGTTGTAGTAGTTTGTTTACTTTCATTACACAATTCCATTACCATTAAACCCATCATATCAGGCCATTCCACTTTTGGTTTAACAAAATAAAATGTTTTCTTTCTAAAGTTATGTTGATGTGGCGCAGATTTCTTTTTTTCACCTTTAATCTCTGAACCTTTACAACCAAATAGTTTCTTTAATTCATTATCTGGATTTAATAATTTTTGATCAATTTTAAATAATTGTTTAAATCCTTGTTCTTTAATTTCTAATCTGTAAATGTACAAATTGCATATATTAGTACATGATGTTTTATCATCAATGATAACATAAAGGCACTTTGTTTTACATACTCTGATAATTGTGGTTTAATTACACCAGCGTTTACTGATACTGAATCTAAATCTAAAATATCGTCATCTTCACTATCTTGCTGTTTATTATTCTTTTTCTTTTGTTGTTGTTTTTGTTGTTTCTTTTTTGCTTGTTTTTTTTTAGCTTGTTGTTTTTCTTGTTGTTTTTTATTAATTTGTGGTTTTTCTTCTTCTTCTTCTTCTTCTTTATCACTATTATTATCGTCATCTTTATCACTGTTATCACTATCTGATAGATCCAACATTGCAAATTTTGGTTTTATAGTTTGTTTAATTTCAACTTCTTCTTCACTGTCATCTTCTTCATCTTCATCAGATGATTCAATTACTGGTATTGCTATTGGTTGTTGTTTTTTTCTTAATGCTCTTGTTGACATTTTATTATTATTTTTTTAATATTTGTTGAATAAGTCTTGTGAAAATGCAAAATTTCAATTATAAAAAAAAAAAAAAAAATTTTTAGATAAATTTCGCAATTATTGTAAAAACATTCAAAAAACACAAAGATCGTTTTACAGTTTTAAATTTTACATGTTATAATTTATTTATTTATTATTTAATTGATTATTATTATTTCCACCACCACCAATAAAAGGTATATAAGATTTAATTATATTATAACCCCCTTTAAACCAATGATAAATAGAACCAATTGAATAATATGGATGAAGTAAACGAAAGAATAAATTTACAGTATGTCGAGAGAATTTACCATCTGGGAATAATTGATCCAATACAGAACGTGATTTAGTTCTAACTGAACGAGGAACATAAGCAGGTGATCCTGGTTTAGTTAAAGAGTATAAGCAAGATTGTAATTTAACTTTAGTTGTTGGATTCAAGTTCCAATTTTGACCGAAAACCAAACATTTATCAATATATCTAATTAATGTTTCTTCACGTTTAATTAATGCAACATGTTTAATTATACCACGTACAAATAAATCGTCTGTTGATAAAACTGATTTATCAATACCACTACTACCACTTGATACTGCTTGATGTTGTTTTCTTTGAGCTGAATCCAATATAAAATCTTGATATTGTTTATTGATTGAACTTCTAAATTCATTTATACCATCATTTGTTCTTTCATAATAGAAATAAAATACACAAATTATATGATAGAAATCAATCCAAATTCTACGATTTCTTAATAAATTTGAACGAATTGTATCTGGATCTAAAGTTGTGGTACTACTACTGCTATTGTTTGTTGATTTATTACTTGCATCACATAAACCATTCCAAAGTGATCTATCTAATAGTTTTTGTTTAATTGTATAGTAAACTTGAAAATACTTTCTACTGTAATGATCACAATCATACCAAAACAATCTGTTTGATGATTTTATCAATACATTTAATTGTGATATCAATGATAGTCTATACTCTAATAACCATGAATAAAACATTGTTGCATAAATTAAATAAAACCATTGATTATTAGTCCACAACGAGTATAGCAATGGTCTAAATAATTCAACTTTATCTGGATTATTTATAAAGTATTGTGAAATTAATTGATAATAATAAATTTCTTTAGTTTGTGGTTGTGATGACATATTTGGTGATAATAATGGTGATGATGATTCTAAATTACTACCAATACCACTACCACCTCCACTGCTATTACTTGATATTGATGATGTACTTGATGATCTTGATAAACTATTTCTACTATTTGTCGATTGTAATTGTGGTGTTGAAGCTCTAGGTCTCTTTGAAAATTGATCTAAACAAGGATATGGATGATAATTTGAATTTGCTGCACTACCACTACCACCATTTGTTTGTTGTTGTTGTTGTTTATTTACTTTTTCAATATCTTTTTCATCAAATGTTGTTAAATATTCAAATACAGGATCATCAACTTCTGCACTAATATCTTTGAATATCTCTTCAATGATATGATCTTTTTGTGAAGTTGATAAATCATCATTTGATGCTTTCTTTAATGTATTTAATACTTTTTGAATGATTTTACCAACAAATAGATCCCTCTTTTCTGATAAACTTTTGTGAAATGGATTTAAATCTTTTATATTATCCATAGACTTTTTCTTTTCCAATAGTATATTTGATTTATCACGTTCTTCAATATTTAAACTTGCATCTACAACTTCTGCTATATCTTCATTATCTAGAGTTGATAATTTTTCATCCAATGTAACTTTATCTCTTTTAATACCTGTAGTGGTAGTTGTCGTTGTTGTTGTACTAGGTGAACTTGAAACCATTAATGGTGATACTTTTAATGGTGACAATGGTAATGGTGATGATAATAAATAACTATTTCTTTTATAATTTGATATTGGTGTTTGTTGATTGTCATCTATATCACCCTCATCATCACCTTCTTCAAATTGTCTATGATTACCATTATATATTTCACTACTACTATTAATTTCATTTATATTATCAGGTGTTGTGTTTGTTGAAGTTGTTGTATTGGTTGTTGCTGCTGCAGTATTATAATTTGTATCACTATTACGTAATATTGAATGTGGTGGATAACTGTTTCTTTTATTCTTTTCATTTAATTCATCTCTTTTTAATTCTTGTTTCACCTTTTCTAATATTGCTTCACTCTCGCTATCAGTTGCACTATATGTTTCGTTTATTAAGAATTGTACTACTTTTTGTGGAGGTAATGGTGGTGGTAAATGAAAATCATAATCACCATCACCATCAGAGTATTGTTCAATAGTAGGTCTATCATTATTATTACTACTCATTATTTAATGTTGTGTATATGTTTTTAATTTTATAGTTTATAAAAAGTGTGAATGTATTTATTATGTGTGCGTGTGTTAAATTTTGAAATTTAATTTTTTTTAAATTTTTTAAAAATATCTTTATTCGAATTAAGATTATGCCATTATTTTAAATTAAAAATTTAAAAAAAAAAAGAAATTTAAAAAAATATAAAAAAAAAGAAATTTAATTATATTAATTAAATAGTTTATATGATTTTTTTTATTTACAAATTTAAAGAAAAAGATTGATATATTTACTTGATATGATTAAAAGAAAATTGTTTTAACATTTGAAACATTTTGTTCAGTTGGACAATAAGGACATTTAAACCTATTTGAAGAACCTTTTAATAATCTTTGCATTGAATTTTTACATAAAAGATGACCACATTGAAGCATAACAGGAGGATTTGTAGGTGTTGATTGTTCACGTGAAACTGGACAAGCAAATACACTATGAAATTTATACTTTTCATCAACATTGATTTCCACTGTTAATGAATCATCGTTTACACCTTTTAGTACACTAAATGAAGATAATTTCAATAATGTTGGTAATGACTTTATACCAACGGTAACAGTTATTGAAAGAGGTGATTCTTGAGGTAATCCCATCAGTGAACAATTATCTCTGGAGAATGTACTTCTAATTTCAAACCATTGATCATCTATAGATTGTTGTTCAAACATTTCTTTGTATGGTGAATTATCTAAACGATTTGCATAGAGAAAAGTACCCATTAGATGTTGTAATTCTTTCATATGACTATTTGAAAATTCTGATAAATGAGTTCGTGCATACAGTAATGCTTCATCATGTTTACTATGTTGTTTTAATAATTGTATAAATTGTAAACGATGTAACTTGAATTCTAAACTACTATCAATTGCTTCTAATTGATGTCTATGTGTTTTACACCATTCTATAACTGGTTGTAAATTATATTTCTCTATTGAATCTAATATCTTGTGATGTTCTATGAAATCATCTTTTATTGAATTTGCTTCACCTTGTCCAATACCAATTTCATTTGCAAATATATCACCAATTTCAAATTTACCAACTCTATATAAATGATTTAATATAATTTTATTTAAAATATTTGTATCAAATGTAATATCTTTTGTTGATTTTTCAATATCACTTCTAAAATTCTAAATAATGATAAATATTAATATATTATTATATTGTATATTATCATCACCACTACTTACTTTATCAACTATTTTACCAAATTTAGAAATTGGTGTATGTAATTCTTTATGTTCGTTTACTAATTTTGTACAAATTTTAGATTCTATTAATGATTGATTTAATTTTGTAATTGCTTTTGGTATCATATCATTGTTATCTGAATTTCCCATTTCTGTATCATTACTATTTGAGGAGGAAGAGGATGAGGAAGAAGGAGCAAGTGATATAATTTGTTTACATGTTTTCAAAGAAGATATTATAGTATCAATATCAGTAATTGCTTTATTTAAACTTGTTTTTTGTTTTTTAATTATTCTTGTTAAACCTTCGTCTAAAGCATCAAATTCGATTTTACTTGAGTTTGTATTATTTGTATTACTTCCATTTCCACCACCATTATCACTATTATTATCCTCCATATATAAATATGTATATATTAAATTACTGTTATTGTTATTGTTGTTATTACTATTATTTACTATGTGTACTACTTTATATATTGCTTGTATGAAATTAAAAAAAAATAAATTAAATTTAATTTTTTAAAAAAAAAGATTTTTTTTTTTTTTATTTTATGTAATTTGCATTCTTTAATAATTTATAAATACAACAGATTATTTATATTTATTATAGTTATTTATGATAAATTTTCAAAAATTAAACAAATTGTTAAAATAAAAATTTAAATTGTACACCAAAATAGTATTATCATTTTTTTATTTTATTTATTTTTAAATTATATTATTATATTGTTATTTTACTTTTATATATACATGTTGTTGTTTATTATTTATATTATATTATTTTATTATTATTATTTTTATTATTTAGTTTGTTGAGAAACGACCAATTGCATCATCATATAACGATAATAATTTACCAATCTTTTTAACTTTTTGAATTATTGGCGTAATTGTTTGAATTGAATTTGCAATATCAATTTGTTTTTCAATTTCAATTATACCTTCACTTAATAAAGTTAATTGTTGTTGTCTTTTACTTGTTAAATTTGGAGAGTTTGAATTTGAATTTGAAGTTGTAGAAGTCATAGTTGAAGATGAAAATGAGGATGGTGATGAAGAAATACTATTTGAATTTGAATTACCACCACCATTACTTTGTTGTTGTTGTTTAATATCTTCTAACCCAAATTCTTGTAATATATTTGCCAATAAATTCTCTTCATTCAAAGTAACAGGTTGTGATCTTGTAGTGATTGAAATACTGAAATAATTTAATGACTGTTTTAAAACCAATTTCAATGGTGTGACTTGATTGTATGTTACTTTCAAACTATCCATTTCATTTGTAATATCATTTAATGTATCTGATAACAATTCACTAATATCATTTGATTGAGCAAATGAAGCAATTTCCATAAAATCTAAAAACTTGTTCATTTCTTTTTCAATTGTAAAAGTGATTGAAAAGAATTCTGATAGTGGTGTTGTAAATTGACTAGTTAAAATATTTGGTGGTAAACAGTGTATTTGAGTATTACTAAATAACATTGTTGTTGGTTTAGTAAGTATAACTTGAGTAGTGGTGGATGTTGTAGTGGTTGTAGTTGTAGTAGTTTGACCACTATTTTCACCATGATGTGTACTACTATTATTATTATTACCAAGTATACTAGTTGTTGTACTACCACCATTTGAACCTGATGCATTACTTTTTTGCCATTCATTAAATGATAGTTGTTTAGTTGTTACTTTGAGAATATCCAATATTTTAATGATATACTGTAAGTCAATTGATTCAGAAATTATTTTAACAGTTTCATTCAACATTGAATGAATTTGTTTAGTTGAATGATTTGAAGATTGTTTTAATGATTGAATTAATGTTACAGCGGAAGAATCTTTTTTACTTGTTAATGAACGATTACCATGAGTTAGAGATCTTGATTTTCTACGTAGTATTTTATCTTTTTCTTGCATCTTTTTTTCACTTTCTTTTTCAATTGAAATCTTTTCATCGAGGTCATTTATAAATTTAGTTTTGTAAATGATTGGATTCCAACTTTCGCTTCTATACAAACAAAGGAATGAAGGTTTTTCCAAAAGTTCTAAAAGTTCACTTCTTTTTTGAGATGTTAAAAATTGGAATACCCATTTCAACATTTCTGAACGATTCTTTCCAAAGTCAGTACCATAATGAGAAAATACTTTTGGTAATGAAATTTCTTTTTTCTTTATACAAATATCAATTTTTGAACTACAAAATTCTTCACCACATTTGTGGAGGTCTTCGATTACAGTTTCCGGTGAAAATATTCTCATGCAAGGTATAGTGATATTAACTGCAAACAATGCAAAATGAATTCTTGGATCTAATTGAGTTACTACAAATTGTCTTCTTTTATCACCACCTCTAATTTGACGTACACGTGATAACGAATTCTTTGGATTACCACGAAGTATACCATGTTGAATATCAGATAACGAATATAAACAACCACCAACATTATAACGATATGTAAAATATTGTTTTCTTCTCATCTCTGAATTTGGTGGTCCAATTAAAAAGTGTAAATGTACCATCATCAAATTGAATATATTTATGAAAACTGCTGTAATGTATTCTGGTTGCATTGTTTCAAAGTATACCAATTGCAATTCATTTGAATCTCTACTAAAATTTGAAAATTCCAACGTAGTTTGAACTATTGACCAATTAACTGGTTGACCATTCATTTTCAATGATTGTGAATCGCTCAACTTGTTAACCCTTAATAAATTTGTAATATTTCTTAATAAATTTGATACAACCAAATGAACTGCTTTTGATTTTTCATTCCATTCAAAATCTTGATTTAATATTTTCTATAATAAATAATAACGAGAGAGGGTACAAGATAATAGTTTTAATAAAAATATTTTATTATTAGTATTGATGAAGTTATAATTAATAAACTAGTAGTAATGATAAATTTTATATTTACAATTTCTTCTTCTTGTGAATTTGATGAATTAATTGATGGTGATCCTGTAGAGTTTACATTATTTGTACTACCATTACCATTAGTTGATGATGTGGAAGTAGAGGTAGAAGTGGAGGAGGATGATTTTGGAAAATTTGAAATTACATTTAATGTTGGAGTGATTACAGATTGTTTTAAATTTTTTGTTAAACCAGCCCATTTTGGTTCTTTTTCACCCGTTGCACCACTTGTATTTTTCAATTTCTTGTTAATTGAATCTTTTGGACTATTACTACCATTATTAATACCTGCACCACCAATACCACTATTTGAAGATCTTGATTTATTCAACATTAATTGAAGTGATGGATTTGAAATTACAGCTTTTTTTGAAAGTTCAACGGCTTCCATAATTTTTTCAGGTTTTGGTTTATCAACAGTTGCAATATTTGGATTTGATTCCAATGTTTTAAATAGTTTTTCTTGATTTTTATCGATAAATTGTTGAAGGTAAACGATACCATCATGGAATGATTCTTCAGATACAAACATACCATCAATTGTTTGGTCCTCGGTTGGACGTGAAGCACATTTCATAAAGAAATCATCTAGCGAAGGTAAATTATTATGAATGAAATCATTTATAGTTTCCATGTATGGTTGATTAAATAGTACTTGATTCGATAAATTTTGAAGACATTTTGCAACCAATATCAGTGAACGACGTTCAGTTATACCAACTCTACCTGGTGAAATTATATTTTGACCTTCTGGTGAAACACAAGCTGGACAAAACATTCTAAGGAAAATGAAACCACCAACTGCGCTTTTCCAATGTGTTGGAAATTTACGTGATACAATCTTTTTAAAGTAATAACAAATTTCAATTATTGATTTTGGACATTGATCAATTGATTGAATGATACGATCAAAAAACTTTTGTGATACAATTTTTAAATTTTTAATATTCAATTCTACATCTTCACCTGGTGATATTTTAATTGGATCTACTTCAAGTGATATAGGTGAATTACATAAATCTACTACCAGTGGTGTTAAAGTTTGCTGTAAATATTGTTGAGCAGATTTCAATCCATAAGCAACCACCATTTTCATTGCAACACTATTTGATCTAAACAATGTACCTGGATCATGACATAATGATACTTCCTTTTTAATAAATGATTTCAATAAGTGTAACAATTTATGATGTGTGTGGAATACATCAACCAATGATTTTGCTAAATTTTGTGCTGCTGTTACATCAATGGAATCACAAATTGAATGAACCAATCCCAATTTACTTGTAACTATTAAATCTAATAAATCTTTATGATATAATTTAATTTTTGCTAAATTATGCATATTTGATTGAGCATATGAAATTTCTAATTGAATATCTGGTTCATCATTTGATATAGTTGATTCAGTTTCACTACCACCATATGTTAATGTATGAAGTCCAACAAATGATGTATATGAATTTGATGTTGCCATCATACCACCTGGTGTTGTTGGTGTAGATGGTGGTTGTACTACGGAATTGGATGATCCTGAAATATTATTATTTGAATTTGAATTTGACATCACTCCAACATTACTACTCATTAAATTTAATTTATACCATCTACAACTTGATTCAATTGGTTGATCTGTTCCAGATATACTATCTTCATCATTTGTACTTGCTAATACTGGTGATGATATTGATAATGATGATGAAATTGAAGCACCTGTTGAAAATCTAACATGATTATTATTACCATTATTGTTACTGTTATTGTAACCAACGAAATTTGGTGAACCTGATAATATTGCATCAGAAGGTGACATTGAATACATCATTGATGATGGTGATCCTGATAAAACTGGTGATCCTGATAATACTGGTGATACAATACTATTATTATTATTATTATTATTATTATTATTATTATTATTATTATTATTATTATTATTATTATTAATATTCATTGGTTGTGTTGATTGTTGTTGTTGTTGCATTAAATTTGATAAAGATGAATTTGATGAATTATTTGAAGGTGATTCTGTTGTAATTTCACTATTATTAATATTTTCATTTTGTTGTGATTGTTGTTCTAATGATCTTGGTGAAATTTGATTATTTGATAAATTTAATAGTGGTGGATTTGGAATTGAATTAAATGATGATCTTCTATTCAATTGACTTGATGAATATTGTAATGATACATTTACTTTTGCCAATGATATTTCATTATTATGATTAGTTGGTATAGTAGTGGTGGTGGTTGTATTGGTGGTGGTTGCAGATGTAGTTGAAGTAGTTGGTGATACTTGATCATTATCTGTTGGTGGTGATGATTGTTGTTGAGCTGCCGCTGCTGCTGCTGCTTGTTGTTGTAAATGTTGTTGTTGTAATAATAATTGTTGTTGTAAATGTTGTTGTTGACTTGGTCTGTTGTTATACTTTTTTTTAAATGTGAGTGTAAATTTTGAAGCAGGTGATGGAAGTGAAAATATAAAAGTATTTTTTTGAATTCCACTATTTGATTTTGGTCTTCTTAATACAATGTCAAATGGTTGATATTCAGTTGATCCACCATCCAATACTAAATCACATACTAATGCTCCATCTGTACCACAAAGTAATTTACTATTTTTAATTCCAACAATTTTAATAAATAAAAGTTGTGGGTATTCCATATTATTCATTTTGTTCTCTCTATCTCTTTTGTTATTATTATTATTATTATTATTATATTACAGTTTGTGTATATGTGCGTGTGATTGATTAATTAATTAATTATTAAGTTTAATTAATTAATGATTATATATTGTATATTGTTTGTTGATTTATTTATTGTACATGTGTGGATAGATTTATTAATATTTTATTATTATAATGATGTTGATGTTGATGGTGATATGGTTGAGAGAGTGAGTGTGTGTGATTTTTTTTTTGTTTTTGATTTTGATTTTAATGATTTTGGGTGTTGTGTTTTGTGTGTTTTTTTTAAAATTAATATTTTGCTGTTGATGTTGATGATGTTAAACACTATATATCTAAAATTAAAAATTATAATGTGTTAAATCTTTGTTTTTCTCACAGTGTGATTAAATAAATATTTTTAGAATAAAAAAATAGAAAATTAAAAATACAACAACAACAACTTTATTTATCTTGGTTTATTTATCTATTATTTTTATAAATGACAAAAACAAAAATAAAAAAACACAATATATATACAATATGATTTATAAAGAGACAAAATTAACGCACTATGCGTTATTGAGTGTGTTAGTGAGTGTTACGCAGTGTGATTTTAAAAATTATATATACTGTATTTTGTGTGAGCGAGTGTGCTAGTATGTATTCCCAATTGGTTGGTGTGTGATGTTTTTTATTAATTACCTTTTTTTGTTAGAAAAAAAAACAAAAAAAAAAATATTGTGGTTTGTTTAAAAAATAATAATTTAAAATTAAAAAAAAAAAAAAAAAATTTTGGACTCTATAGCCAAAATTTATAAATTTTATTTTTTTTTTGAAAAATAATTTTGAAACCCAAGTATTAGTGGTTTTCCATATATACGAAATCATATGTTTGTGTGTGTATGTGATTATTTAGATATATAATATCGATTGGATGAGGAAAAATAAAATAAGTGTTAATAAAAAAAAAAAAATACATATTGAATTAAATTAAAGATATCTGCAAGCTAAAAATAAAATTATTAAAAAAAAAAAAAAAAAGTTGATGATGTACATATACAAGGTATTATAATATATAAATAGATAATAATAATAATAGAAAATGACGTTTATGTGTGTGTGTGTGTGTGTGTGTGTGTGGG
>JABXES010008131.1:0-15760 GCA_013375695.1 Dictyostelium brefeldianum | reverse complement strand
AAAAAAAACTCCAACACAAAACCCAATAAAAAAAAAACCACAACCATTTATAAAATTACAAATAATTAAATCTTACTAAATTTTTTTATAAAATTAAAAAAAAAAAAAAAAAAAAAAAAAAAGAAAAAATAAATTTTTTTGATTTTAAAACTATTTTTCTCATAAACCACAAAGACAACACTATAAAAAACATGTCAAAAAGAAAAGAAATTAAAAATAAAGCCAAAAATCCAAATGATGATCATTTAAAAAGGACAAGGAGGTCAGCAGGTAGTTCAATTGATCCAGAATCTTTATTAGAACAACAAAGATCATTTGAATTAACAAAATCAAAAAGAAAAACAAATAATAATAATAGTACAGATGAAAATGAATCATTATCATCACCACCACCTTTACCTGATAAAAAACCACAACTATTATCAACACCAACTATAATACCAACAAATTGGAAAGAAATTAATGTAAAAGAATTAGAAATATTAAAAAAAAAAGAAATTGATAAAATTGGTGAACTGGTTGGTATAAATGGTGTACATTTTAACAGACATGAATTAATTAATAGAATTAAAACCATTATTGAAAATCGTAAAACACTAGAAGTTCAAAATGAAATTGAAAAATCAAAAAATCCATTTAATAAAAGTTTTCAATTGTTAAACAATGATATATCAAATGATGAATTATTATTTTGGAAAGTTTTTAAAAATAAATTTATATATAAAAGAATAATGTCATTTTTTGAACCAGACTCTTATTTATGTCAGTCATATGATACAATTATATCAGTTGGTGAATTAATTAATGGAAATCAAATAAATATATTAATTGATAAAGTAAAAAGTAAACAATATTTATCATTTGGTAAAAATTCAAATACGTTGGTATTGGAAATTTTTAAAAAGATTACAGATTATCAATTCTATGTTTGTCTATTTAATTACTATCAATATTATATACCAAATTTTAATGATCAAATAACTTTATCAAAATCATTAATTCAACAAAATTGTTTAGTTGGACTAACCGTATTGGTTGAACATTTTAATTTTAAACCAAAAATATCAACATTTTATAAAGCAATCAAATATTGGTCAATTGAAATTTTAAAATATTTAAAACAATTCATTTCAAATGAAGATATCATGAATGAAACAATTTGGGGTATTTGTACAAAAGAACAAAGTAATAAAAATATAACGAAACAAAGAAATGGTCCAAGTAAAATACTGGTCAATAGAATTGCAACAATAAATCATTTAATTGAATCTGGTTTATTAGAAAGTAATGGTAATTTGGATCAAACAAAATCAAATTTATCAAGTATTTTAAATTTTTGTCCCATTAAATGGTCATCAAAATTAAAAGATTTAATAGAATTTTATAAATTTATAAACCTTTTATTACTTGGTAGTGGTGTTGACAACAATAGTAATGATCAACAAATTGATTATTCAATTTATTCAGATATACAATTACAGTCAACTATATTAGATCCAATTAATATTAATAACAGTCAACTTCAAAAACAAACAATTAAATCAATGTTGGATCATTATTATAAATATTATTCAAGTAAAGTTACTATTGGTTATGAATATTATATATGTTTTGACTGTTTAGAAATGGTTGTCAGTAAACAAATAACTAGTTTAGAAGTTGAAAGTAATTTGGGTAAATTAATATTGGAATATGGTAATTTTAATTTATATAAACAATTTTATGATCATTTTAATAATATTGAAAAATATTATGCTCCAACAAGGTCTTATATTGGTACAAAACCAAATATTCTATTTTCAAAATTACCAGATAAAACCAGTCAACTCCAATTTTTAAAACAAATAATTCAAGAAATTAAAGATGAGTTAGTTGTAAAGAAAATTAGAACAATGTTTTTGTTTTTCATTTTAATTCAATACGATGATTTAGAATTGTTAAAATATTTTATAAATGAAATTGGTCATTCAAATTTACAAGTTATACCAACTCAAAATACATGGAATGAAAGAATGGTTTTCATTATAACTCGTTATATCACATCTATTGAAATGTTGGACTTTTTATATGGAAATGGGTTTAAATCATTATTTTATCAAAATCAATCAACATGGATATACTATTCAAATGTATCATTATTAAAACATTGGGAACAACTATCAAGATGTGATGAATATCAAACACATAGACCATTTACATTTCATACCGATTATTTATATACTGGTGTTTTATCACCTAGATTTGAAATTTTAAAATATATTTTAGAAAATCCAAATATATTTTCATACAGTACCACATTTTTTAAAATTAGATGTATTGATTATCAAGATAAACAAAATGAATATTTACAATTATTAAAATCAATTACACAAAATACAAATTTTGACATTGATTTGTTATTATCAAATGTATATCAATATTCAATAAATGATAAAGAAATTAAATTTACAAAATTAAAATTTATAAATTGGTTATATTCAACATATTCATTTAATGATCAAACAAGATTTAAATTGGATAAATCATATAAAGTTCAATATTTACATTTACTTGGTAAATTAAAACAAATTTACATGGAAAATGAAATTGATTTCTTTGATAATAGAGTTGATGGTGGTTATTTAATGTCATTGGATTCATCAATTGGTAATATTATCAAAAAGTGTGATTTAGAAATATTTGAAATAATAATTCAACAAATATACAAGTATTTAGCAAATAAATGTATTGCAAAAGTTAGGAGTTCAATGAAAACGTTTTTATATAGATTTTTAAAAACTACAATTGAAATTGGTCAAATTAAAATATTGGAATATATTCAATTAAATCATTCATCAATTTTAAAAAGTAATGGTATGTTTAATCAATCAGAATTAAAAGATTTGGTTACTCATTCTCTACAACATAATAATTTAAAAGTAACTGAATTTTTATTACAATTTTTTACACTAACTAAAATTCAATTTGAAAAATCATTGGATAAAGATTCAATCTCTTTTAATTATTTTAAAAATAAATTTTTAATATAATATTATATATTCAAATAAAATAAAAATTATTATTATTTCTATAAATTTGATACTTTCCTAGTTATTAAAGACCTACAATTTAAAATTAAAAGATTTAATAGAATGTAATAAATTTCTTGTACTATTATTTGGTAGTGGTATAGATGGAAATGATGATCAACAAACAATAATTGATTATTCAATTTATCTAAATTAGATCCAATTAATATTAATAACAGTCAAATTCAAAAACAAACAATTAAATCAATGTTGGATCATTTTTATAAATATTGTAAATTTAATAGGTGCAATGAATATTATTTATGTTTTGATTGTTTAGAAAATAACATATATTGGGACCAACTAAGAATTAAGAATATTAATAATTCAAATTATGAAAAGGGGTATTGGGTAAATTAATATTGGAACATGGTAATTTTAATTTTAATTTACACAAAATGGATATTTACAATTATTAAAATCAATTACACAAAATACAAATGTAAACATTGATAGTTTATTAGCAGATCTTTATTTAATAAATGACAATAAATATCATTATCAATATTATTGTCAAGAAAATGAAAGAAAATTACCAAGATTAAAATTTATAAATTGGTTATATTTAACATATTCATTTGATGACCAAACAAGATTTAAATTGCAAGAATTTGATAAAATTAGACATTTATATTCAATTGGTAAATTAAAATAACATTATGCAAATGATAGTTATCAAATAATGTCAATAGATTCATCAATTGTTGGTATTGTTAAAAAGTGTGAAATATTTGAAATAATAATTCAACAAATATATAAGAATTTAGCAAATAAATGTAGTATGCAATTAAAAACAATAATGAAAACATATTTATTTAGATTTTTTAAAACTACAATTGAATTTGGTCAAATTAAAATATTGGAATATATTCAATTAAATTATCCCAATATTTTAAAGAGAAGTTCAACTTCAAATAATGGTATGTTTATTCAATTAGAATTAAAAGATTTGGTGATTCATTCTCTACAACATAACAATTTAATAGTAACTGAATTTTTATTACAATTTATTACAATAACTAAAAATCAATTTGAAAAATCATCACAGAGTCGAGATTCAATTTCCTATAATTATTTTAAAAATAAATTATAACCAAAATAAATATTAATTAATTTTTGTTGTGTACTTTTTAAAACGTGTTTATTTAATTGAATTTAATTTATTATTCATTATTTTAAGGAATTTAGTATTCTTTTTCTTTTGATAAAAATGATAAACCAATGAAATTGTTATTACTGATGCAAATGCAACTGAACCAACAACAATACCAGCAATTGCACCAGCAGATAAAACATTTGATGATTCACAAATTGAATTTGAATTTGAACTTGCTGAATTACTATCTAGTAATACTGAAAAATCTGGATCTATAGTTACTGATGTTTTGAAATTTGGAATTAATATACCAATGAATGAACTAGTTGAAGATTTAGTATCTGCTTGTTTTTTAAATGATGAATCTAATACTCTATTTGTAATTGATAAAACGCTACCATCAACAAAACCTCTTTTTAAAAATCTTGCATACATTGAATGATTTTCAATTGATAATTTCAAATAATTTGCACTATCTTGATTTGAAGTTTCACCAAATTCATTTGATGAACAAACATCATTTGAAGATGATGTAAATGATGCAGACATTACTAATTCCAATTTATTTAAATCACTTGAAAATGTAAAACCCCCAATATCAATTGTATATTTAATTGATGATGGATTCATTACTAATACTTGATTTGCAAACGTAATATTAGTTTTTTCAGTAAACCATTGTAATGTTGAAATAATTGGTATTGTAATTTCACTTTGAACTCCATTGGTTGTAATTGATTTTGTAATATTTGTTGCATATTTAAATGTTGAATTGTTAATTTCAGTGTATATCCATTTTTCAAATGTTTTTTCAAATACAACATTATCATTGAAATCTAATTCTCTAATTGATACTAATGATACAAATGATTTATATAATATTTCTGCAGTTGATGGTGGAATTTTAATTTCAGTTGATGGATCAGTTGTATTTGTAATTGGTGGATTAACAATTATAACTTTTGATGAACAATCATTACCAATATATGGTGAATAACATGTACATCCACTTTCAGTACAATATCCTTTATTTGGTCCACCACATTCTGGTGTACCTAAACATTGTTGTGGTTTATTTGTTGGAATTGGTGAAATTGTTGGTGTTGGTGATGGTGTTTGAGATGGTGTTATTGTTTGATTATTTGATGAATCTGATGTAGAAGATGATGAATCTGAAGAAGTGGAAGATGATGATCCAACACTTGAGGAAGATGACGATCCAACACTTGAGGAAGAAGTATCGGGTTGTTCAATAATTTTAACTTTTTCAAATGGAGAAATATAAAAAGTATTTGATGATTTACCATTTGTACTTGTTGAAACTATAATTGTAAATTCAATTGATACTTCTGGAATACCATTTAATAAAATTGCAGTATTACCAATTGTTTGGACAATTGATAATGTGAAATCAACCAAATCAATTCTAGCCGTAGCAGTATCAACATCTTTTAAACCTCTACCATTAATCCATAATTGACCACCCAATGTTGAAATTCTTGATGACCCAGATATAACTGGATAATCCAACGATAATGTTGATTCAATTCTTGTAATTGGTAAACCTAAAACATTTAAAGCGTCATGTGAATAACCACCATAATAACCGCCATTATTAACCAAACCATAAACTGAAAGAATTGAACCAAATGGGAACCCAAAACCTAATGGTAATACAACTGTGCAATCATATCTATTTGAATTTGGTGTAATCATTGTAATAATCGAATTTGAACATTCAATTGTTTGAAAATTAACAGCAGTAATATAAATTGTTGGTGAATGGTTATTCTTTAAACCAGATTGTGGATCAACTACAGTTAAATTAAATGTTACAGTTCTTAATGCATCAGAAGCACCTACATCAACAGTTGAACTTGATACAACCAATCCAGTAATTACAGGTGGTGTATCATCAATTGAATCATCAGTACAAACAACTGAAATTCTATTTATATTTGAATCATTTTGATAATTTATAAATGGATTATACAATGATATTGAATATTGTAATTGTAGATTTTGAATTGTAAATGTTGAATTATTATTTTCTGTGTCATACAATTCTACATCTGAAATTATATAATCTTGTGATGCACAATTACTGATTGCTGATAATTCAATTGTATATTGATCACTTTGAATATTTGATGTTGCAATCAATGGGAAATTATAAACTGAACCATCATTAACACCTCTAACTCTAACATGACCATGACTAAATCCATTAAAATCCTCAATTGTTAATTTCCATCCAAATGAAATATCACCTGAAACTAAAACTGAATCTGATGGATATTTTTCAATCTTTGAAAATATTGGTCCAATTAAATCTGCGTCTGTAGTTGTTTAATAATATACTACGTTAGTAACTATAATTTATAAGTTTAAATAATTACAATTGTACTTACTATTTGAAATTACATTAAATTGAGCTTTTATACCCATTACTTTATTTGTAATACAATTGTTTAATTTAAAACAAATTGCAAATGGAATGAAACCAGGTTGTGAATTTTTAGGTAACCAAAATTCAACTTGAAACATTTCAATTGTTGAATTCCAAGATACAGGAAAGAAATCATCATTTACACGAGATGATGAAACAGATTCATAAACATTTGTAAATAATGGATTACCAAATGTTTTTTGACCATTTGCAATGAATGACATTGGTGTATTAATATCAATATTTGTATAATTGAAATACAATATATTACCTTGTCTTTCATTTGTAACATTTAAAGTTTTATAAAGTATTGTCGCATTTTTAATATCATAATAATTGAAAGAGTCTGATTGATATACATATGGTTCTATTAATGGTGGATAATTTAAATTGTAAAATGATGTTGAAAATGTTACACCACTTTGTAAATCATTTACTCTTAAATGTTTAAATGGAATTAATGAATTTACAATTATTTCATATGTACCTCCAAATTTATCACCATTTACCAATGTTGTTCCTGGATTATAGTATATTGTATTATCAATACCTAATTTATAAATTGGTAAGAAATATGTAATTTCAAATCTAATTATAAATGTATGATCATATAAATGAATAAATTCACTTGGTCCAAATAATGGTGGATCACCAGCTATATAATAATAAAGGAATTGACAAATTTGTTAATATAATGAACTTTATATCATTGATTGTATTTGTATTTTTAATAACTTACATTCATCAACTGGACTATTAACAGCTCCATTAAAACCAGAATTTTGCCTATCAAATATATCAGGGTAAACATACATTGTTGTTGGATTTGTATCAGTATCTGGAAATACAACAGTTGCAGAATATGTATAACCAACATTGTTTGAACCCAATGAAAAACCAAATGGGAAATCTTTTTTTGATACAACATTATCATGATAACTGTAATAAATTGGTGAATAAAAGTATGGTGTACTCATCAATGATTCAATTGTAGCCAACATAAAAACTTGTTGAATTGTACCTGTATTTTGAATCATTGGTGATGTTGATAATGCTATATTTGTAAAAAAACATTGAAATTAATATAAAGTTACTATTTTATTCATCTCTTTAATATTTATAATTACACTACAACAGTATACATACGAGTAATATTTAAATTGAAACTTTCTCTAATTGTAATTTTATCAAATTCATGAGCATGTAATGAATAATTTGATGTTTTACCAATATTATCTTTATAATCTAAAAACCCAATATAATTTGAAGTTATACCATCTGTTGAAATTAATTTAAAAACAAAATCCTCTTTAAATCCATTTCCATTGGTAAAATCAATTGACAATCTAAATGCTGGTGTATAATTTGTTGAATTTGATGAAAATGTAAAAATTGGTGCATATTGTTGACTAATTAATTGAATATTTTGATTGGTTGTGTATAATTTAAAATTTGATATACTATCAACAACTAAATTTAGATAAAATAAAAAAATAGTACTTGTTAATATATATAATGATATTATCCGCGCGTATATTGTGTATGTGTTTTTTTTTACATACCTGAATTTTTATAATAATTATTTTGGTTTACATTTGTAACTCCCTGTGAACCAAAATTTAAATTTGAAGATACTTTATCAATAATATCATATGATGTTAGTTCTGGTAAAACCATTGCAACTGCACTTTTACCAACTATAAATGATATAATAGTACTACCACCTGGTGGATTTATATAAGGATATTGTAATCCACCCAATCTAAAATTTGATGCAACAACTCCCATAACAGTTGGATACATTTCTGTTAAATTTTCAATTATAATATCATCTTTTGGTATTTCTAAAAGGGTAGGAGTGATTAATATTTATTTTTTGATTTATCATCATTGTTGTTATATGTGGTAGTTTTACTTACTATTACATGAAATATTTAAAGTAATTGTATCATTGATAATTGAATTTGTACCAATTATAGTTAATGCACCAGAACCTTCTGGATAATTATACATTGAAAATGAATAAAGAGCAGATGAAGTTTGTGTGTATAAAGCTCTATTAAAAGTTGGTGGTGATGCCATACCAACAGGTTGAAATAATTTAAAGTCCAAGAAAAATGTTGCATCAGGGTCACTTAATAATATGAATATATCTTGAAAATCACATGTACCTTGTATTCCATATTTATTATGTTTACTTTTATCAATTGTTACATCTTGAATTGTAAATGGTACACTACTAACAATATTTATTAATATTAGTAATAATATTATTGAAAATATATGTATTATTATTTTTGTCATTCTTGTTTATTTTTTATTTTTATTTTAAAAATGATGAAAATAATATTGAAAAAACAAATAACAACATGATCGTTTCTTGTAGGGAAAAAAAAAACAAAACAAATATTGAGCTATACTAGAAATTTTCGAGCAAAATCAGATCTGTTAAATTTTTTCTGCACAAAATGTCAATCTTGTTAAAAGTTTATCATGATTTTTTAAAGCGCAATTGCGATTGATATTTTTTTATTTTTTTTATAAGGTCCCAAAAAAGATTCCTATTCTTTTTTTCATTGCTCATCAAAAAAAGAGAAAGAGAAAAAAAGAACTTACATGTTACCAGACATAAGTGTTACAACACCGATGTAATCTATTTAAGACACATAATAACTGTCTTTTTATCATTGTATTTTTGTAATTGTTATACATACTTTGATGTATCGCAAATTGTCCCCATTGAAAATTTGAAATAAAAAAAAAAATGAAAAAAAATTGGTTTTTTATGACACATAAAATATTTGTGTGGATTGTTATTCTTTTTTTCAATAACACAACAACCAACAACAAAAACAAATATTTCAATAAGATAAAATGAATTTAAAAAATAATATATATAAATTATCAAATTTAAGATGTTACAATTCATTATTTACAATAAAAAATACAAATAATTTTAATAGAAATTTTGTCGCTAGTAGATATGAAGATATTGAAAAATTACGTGAAGGTTATGGTAATAAAAATATAGAAGAAAATGATTTATCAAAAGAAATTATGGATAGAATTAAAGATAGAAGAAGACAATATCCAACCATAGATGAATTGGATAGTTCTGAATTATACTCTACAAAAAGACAAGAAGAAGTTGAAACAAATAAAAAAGATCATATGATAATAAATGGTAGAAAAGTTTCATTATCTATACCTAAAGAGCAAGTTGAAATTGTATCATTAAAAGATTATTAATAAAATAATAAAATAAATAAATAAATTGTAAATAATAAATAATTAAAAAACTATAGTTATAAAACTATAAAATTTAATGAAGGGCATTTATTTTTTTAATAGTTTGAAGCTTTTCGTAATTTTTTTACTTTTTTTTTTTTTTTTCAATTTTTTTCAAAAATCAGTTGTGGCTGGTGCCAGTGAGTATTTTTTTTTTTGATAGTCTTTTATTTTTTTTCTTTTTGTCTAAATATATAATACATTATACTTGAAACAGGTACAGATAAACCCTTTATTATTTATTTATAATGATCATGTCACACTTTGATGCAATCAATTTTATATTGTTGTAGCAATGCATAAACATTCATTTTAAATGATAATCAATCATTAAGCGATGTTGATATAAAATATATTTTGTTGTCCCGTAAACAATTGGTATAATATCATTCCTCTCACTTAAATTTAAATTAAAAGGATATCGACTCTCTGCACTCAAGTATAATCCTCTATTACAAACGAATAGGAGGTTTTATACGATTTTTTTAAAATCATGTCCACAGGATTTAAAAAAAAAATAAAAAAATTATATATAAAAAAAAAGGGAAAAAAAAGAGACAGGATAAAAAAAAATATATAATAGTGTAGAAGTGGGGATATTTAAATAAATTAAATTGATTATTATCAAATAAAATCGATGCATAATCGTGCTGACATGGTAACTATGACCTTTATTTTAGAAATAAAATATTAATAGATGTTTCTCTCTTTCTTTTTATCTCTTTCTCAATATCTTAGATATAAAATGGTTAGAATCAGTGTTTTAAATGATTGTTTAAATAGCATCGTCAATGCCGAACGTCAAGGTAAAAGACAAGTTCTCGTCAGACCATCATCAAAAGTCATCGTTAAATTCTTAGAAGTTATGATGAAAAAGAGATACATTGGTGAATTCGAAATCATTGATGACCATCGTTCAGGTAAAATTGTTATCGACTTAATCGGTCGTATCAACAAATGTGGTGTTATCTCCCCAAGATTTGACGGTAAGTTTTCTTTTTTTTTTTTTATATGTAAAATTGATCAAATACGTGTATACTAATATTATTTATTGATAATTAGTTTCACTCACTGAAATCGAAAAATGGACCAGTTATTTATTACCATCCCGTCAATTCGGTTTCATCATCTTAACCACCTCATTAGGTATCATGGATCACGAAGAAGCCAAACGTAGACACACTGGTGGTAAATTATTAGGTTTCGTTTATTAAACACATTCGTTGTCTATGGTTTAATTAAATTTAATAAATTATATTATATTTGGCTAAGCTATCTTTAAAAATCTTGTTTTTTTTTTTTAAAATTTTTTAACATTATTTACCATACACAATGAATAAATGTAAAAAGAATTGATAGTAATGATAATAGTAGTAATAGTAGATAAGAAATATTATAATATTATACATGAATTGGTTATTGGATTATTAAAGTGTAAACAGCTGATGATTACATTAGTATTACTCTCAAAATACAGATTATCGTAATTTAAAATTTCACCAACTAAAAACCGTCATGATAATGAAGAACACAACTATTGCATTTCATTTGGTAATGGTGGCATGATTTCAAATTTTCAAATTTAAAAAAGTTAGTGGAATTGGGTATAATATCATTTAATGAGCAAGATAATACGTATCGTAAAGAAGTATTTTCAATTGACCAGCAATTATCAATCAACCAAACATATGAAGAGTTGATGTTTTGGTTAAAAGTAAATTTTAAATATTGTGTTGGTACAGAGTATACCGAAATCAATTCAAAGATAGATTGACAGGATTAATAATTCATGTCCTAAAAATGATGGTGATGGTAGTAATAGTAATAATAAAGAAATGAAATTAAAAGAATTTAAACCAATTAAACTCCATTGTGAATATATAACCAAGCATCAAGAATCAATTGATAAATCATTAAATGATGGAATTTATTCGGATGATGTTACAATGTTTAAAAAACAATTAATTAAAAGTATGGATCAAGTTAATAAACAACAAAATGAATATTAGATCAAATTGATTTTGGATTGAAACTTTTAACCATTACAAATCAATTAATGGTAGATTGGTTAAAACATCTTGAAATACTTGACGAATATCTTAATTAGATACCATTTCCAGATATCAATTTAAATTCATTTTCAAATAATAAAAAGCTTGTTTCTAAAGCTTCTTATACATTCGATAATCAATATCTTTACAAATAATTATTACTTTTTATCAATAGTTAATTATATGATTCATACATTCAAGAAATTGATATCAAGTGGCCTCAAGTTAAAAAAACATTTTATCAAGTATATTGAAATGATGATAATTTATTTAATAAGTATCTTATAATTAGTGATATTGAAATGTGTAATTTAATTTTAAATCAGTATCCACCAATTTTTAAAATTACTAAAAATTCAATTGAAAAAGCAATTAAATTAAAAACAGCAAAATTCATATCATTAAATATTTTTATAATAATGTAGATAACTGTAAATTGTTAATTAACGATTTTCAATCTGATATAGAATTATCAAGTTTTATAAAATATTTATTATCAAATAATAGTGATTATAAATATCATTTAAATATAACATAAACAAATAAAATTTTTTTTTTTTTTTTTTAAATATAATTTTTTTTTTTATTTTTTTTAAAAAATTTAAAAAAAAAATAACCAAAAAAATAAAAAAAACTTTAAAAAAAAATTAAAAAAAAAAAAAAAAAACAATAAAATAAATGATAATGGTGATAAAGAAGAAGATGATGATGATTCAGATACAACAACAGAAGAAATAGGTTATGAGAGTAATGACAGTGGTAGTGAAAATGAAAAAGATGATATAATTTTAGAAAAACAAATAACCGATAATATTAAAACATTATCATTATTAAAATTAAGAAATGATACACCAAAATCATCACCTTCAACATCAAGATCATCATCTTTCACCACTTCAATAACTACAAATAAAACAACTACCACAACGTCAACAATTACTCCTAAAAAACAACAAACAAAACAACAACATGTACATACACAAAAGCAAATACAAACAAACACAAACACACCTAGTTTTAATAAAAATACATATAAAACAATGTTTATAGTTTTAATAATATCAATTTCATTTATATATTTTATAAATTTTCAAAAAACAACAAATACAACAACCAACACTATAGATAATAATGAATTTAAAAATTTAATTAATAAATTTAAATTTACAAAAGAATTTGAACCATTTAAGGTATCTTTAAATTCACAAATTTCAAATAATAATTTACAATTAAAACAAAACGTAAACTATAAAAGGCCAATATCAATTCATATATCAACAAATAATATAGATAATGCAATTACATATATAAACAACTTATTTAATGATACCACTATTAATTCAGTGAATCAATTTAATGATTTTTCAAAAAGTAATCATAAAAATATATTACAAATAATAAATAAAAATACCAAATCCAACAATAACAACAATCATAATTCAATATTCATATTTAAAATAAACACTACCACCTCCACTTCTAGTAACAGTAATAATGATAAAATTGATTTAGGATTCATTGAAAAAATATTAGAAGGTGGTACATATAATAATGAACCTTCAATTAAAAATCTTTCAATGAACAATATGTTTTTAGTGGTTTCTAATATCGGTCAATTAAAAATTTTAAATAATACAACATTATCATCAACAACAACACTAGATAAAGATACGAAATTAGAAATCGTGATAAAAGAATCTAAATTAAAATTTGCTCATAGATTAGTTCATAGAATACGTGATACAATAATCATTTTATTTAACAAGTAATAATATAAAAAATAAATAAATTAAATTTTAATATAACAGAAAAAAAAAATAAAAATCTTCATTTTTATTGAAAATGGTAAACATCTGTTTTCAGCAAATCTTTTTTTTAATTTTATTTTTTTATTTTTCCAAAACCCAACATCATACACTACGCATATACTTAGAGTTTATATATATATTTTTATAGCTACCATATTAAAAATGCAAACAAATAAAAAAAGTAGTAGTAATAATAAAAGACAATTAGAAATACAACAATATTATCAAGATGATCAATTGAAATTAGATCAATTTAGACTTGAAATATTACACCTTCAACAATTATTTATACAATTAGATCCAAAATTAACAAATAATAGTAATAGAAATAATAATAATAATAGTAATAGCGAAATTTGTTCAAATAAATTAGAACCACAGTATTCATCATTATCATCATTATCAATATTTACACCAAATTCAAGTACAACTGAATTTACAGGTACCAATTTTTCATCTTCTACATTTTCATCGAATAGCAGTACTGGTTCAATTTGTACACCAATACCATTATTAAATGATTTTGTTTATACTGATCCTCAACTTGTATTAAATTATAATAATAATAATAATAATAATAATAATAATAATAATAATAATAATAATAATAATAATGTACAACAACATCAATCAATCAATACATCCAATTTCTTTAAAAATAGTGAAACTAATGGTACAAGCGATTTTTATAAAATAAATTTCTATGAAACCGATAAATATGAACAATCGCCAATATCAAAACGTTTACGAATTAGTTCTCAATCTGATTACTATGAAAATAAGTTTTCAGATGACCCTATCGATCAGTTATTTGACTTTCATAGAATATCATCATTATGATAGCCAATCAACACAAAACACAAAAATAAAAATAAAAATAATATCTGTAAATAAAAAAAAAACACTACATACACATTTTCGTGTAGAAAACAATTCGTTGTTTGTATGTAAAACTAGTTTGTATTCCGAATATAATATTTAATATCAATTAAACATATCTCTATTTAACCTGAGTCTGAATAAAATAAAAATCCAATTATTGGAATATTTCACACCAATTGAAATCTTAATATTAAAATTGATATCGGACTCAAAAAAAAATAATTATCTGCCAATTATTTTTAGTCCAATTTTTTTATTTTTATTTTAAAAAATATTAATATGTGATAGTCTTTTCATTTGTATGTAGGTGTGGTTTGGTTGTACAATGGCTGAAATGTGGATGTGATGGTTTTTTTGGCCTTAAGGTTGAGTTAATTTAAATAAATTCGAAAAAATTATTTTATCAGAGCTATGGGTATCACAAAAAATAATAAAAAAAAAAAAAAATAGATATTTTCGGTCATATGATAAAATTTTTTATTTTATTTTTTTTTTTTTTTTTCCAATATATTTATAGATATACAAATATCAATTACACACATACAAAAATATTTAAAAAGTAAGGTGCACATTAATCATGTGTTTGTGTGCGCGTGTGTGTGCGTGTGTGTAATGTGTGTTCTATTATTATTAATTTTGTTTTATTAATAAATCAAATATGTCATGTGATGTTGTATATATGTGTGGTTGTTTTTTTTCTTTATTTTTTTATTAATTAATTATGATAGTATTTTTAATCTTTAAATAGTAATAATATTTTAAATTCTTGAAATTACAAATTTTTAAAAATATTTCTTAAAATATACATCTGTATCACATTCTCACTTTTTCTTATGATTATATCTGTTTGTAAATAATAACATGTTTAGTTAATCATAAAAATAAACATTATCACATAAACACGCTTCGCCCAAAAAAAAAGAAAAGAAAATGTGTGTTTAATTGTGTGTGTGTTTGTGTGTATTTTATTTTATTTATAAAAAAACAAAATTCTTTTTTCTTTTTTTTTTTTTTTTTTTTTTTTTTTAAAAAAAATAACACAAAATTTTTCAAAAAAAAGAAAAAAAAAATTTTTAAAAAAAAAATAAATAAAAATTTAATTAATAAAATAAAATTTT
>JABXES010008124.1:35319-48564 GCA_013375695.1 Dictyostelium brefeldianum | reverse complement strand
CCCTTGTTTTTTTTGTGTGTGTGTGTGGTTTTTTTTTTTATTTTTATTTTTTTTATTTTTTAATAATTTTTTTTTTTTGTTTTTTTTTTTTTTTTTTTTTTTTTTTTGTTGCTTTTTTTTTAAAAAAGATGTGATGGTTGTTTGTTATTGTTGCATTTGCTATATATAGTATTGTCATTTATAGTTTTTTTATAAAATAGAACATTTTGAATTCTTTTTTGTTGCCTTGTCTCTATCTGGGAAGATTACGGCTTTAATTGCTTCATCGAAAACTTGTTTAAGACCTGTTTTAAAAAAAATGAGATAGCTTTGTTAGTATTTGACATTTTACGATATTATATAGATGACATCATTGATATATTATATCTCCAATTTTGTTGTTATTCTATAATGATTATGTATATACCTTTTTGGGTAAGTGCTGAACATTCCATATAACAAAATGCTTTAATTTCTTTTGCCATTTGTTCACCTTGTTGGAAAGTTAATGGTTGTTGATGTTTTTCTCTAAGTTTTTCTAAAGATTCTTTGTCTTCTCTCAAATCACATTTGGTACCGACTAAAATAATTGTACAATTTGGACAATGATGAGTGACTTCTGGCCACCACTTTGATTTAACATTTGTATATGATGTTTGAGAAATAATTGCAAAACAAATAAGAAATACATCGGTTTGTGGATATGATAATGGACGTAAACGATCGTAATCTTCTTGACCAGCTATAAATAGAAAGAGAATTTAAAAATAAAAAAATAAAAAAATTTTAATATTAATATTGTATGTTCAATATCACATGATGTGAGATGGTTATAATGATATATATGTCATTTTCTTTTTCTTTCTCTTCTTTTAATAAACTATAAAATACTTTACCTGTATCCCAAAGACCTAATGAAACAGTTTTATTATCGACCATAACCTACATAACAAATTAAAAATAGAACAACAATGGTTAATAATCATATACACACAATATATGATTGTAAATATACTAATAAGTAAATAGATTCACTTACATTTGCGCTATAATTATCAAATACTGTTGGCACATATTCAGTTGGGAACGAATTTGATGTGTATGAAATTAATAAACAGGTTTTACTATGATAAGAAAAAGTAATTAGTATAAACACTATATTGTGTGATAGAAAGTAGATAACCTATATTTCCTAATGTTTCAGTTCTATAGTGTTTTTGCATTTCCATTCCTCTTTATGTGTGTATAAAATATATTTTTAAAACCTACCCTACAGCACCATCACCTACTACCACCAATTTTATAGATTGCATGATTATTTAGTGAACTTTTTAATCTGTTATATATTATATTGTGTTGTTATTGTTTTGTTATTATAGTTATTGTGTGTTGATATATGTTAGTTATCGAAATATTTTTTATTTTTACTATGTATTATTTTTATAAAAAAAAAAACACACTAAAATATTTATTTTTGTCTGCCCACAGCTAAAATTTTAACGAACCTACTTTTTTTTATTTTAATATAGTTTTATATACTGTGTATTGTTGGTTGGTTTATTGTTTATTTGTTATTATTATTAAAAATTATTGTTTGTAAAATTATGTGTTTTTTTAGTTAATATCACAAACAAACAAAATATAAATATTTGAAAAAAAAATTTTGATTTTTTTTTTTTTTTTTAAATATATTTTTTTTTTTAAAATATATAAATTTATATTTGATTGTATTCGTTTTTAAAAATAATCATGAATAAAATGGACTTGTTGTCCTCTTTTGTTAAAACAATTAAAATTATTTGAAATAAAATGTGTATATTATGACCACCTACTTTTTAAAATTATTGTTTATTATCTGTGTTTCTTTTAAAATATTTTATACTATATTTGTTAAGTTATTGTGTTGTTATAATTATTATTACAATTTGATAAAGAGAGAAAGAGTACGGTATCAAGTATTTTCTTTTTTTTTTTTTTAATATGGGGGAAAAAATGAAAAATTGGTGTATATGAAATTTTTTTTGAAATTGGTGATATGAAAATTTTTTTTTGAAAAAAATTATTTGAAAATCCGATTCTCAAGAGATATTTTTTTAAAAAGATATGTAATCATATAATATATCAACCAAATCAAATAAAAACAAAAATCTAAAATTAGATCATCGTTAATATTAATTAAAATGTAATGCATAATAAATAAACAAGAAAAAAAAAAAGAATAGTTTTTAAATTTTTTATAATTATATAACTAGTGGTGATGTGTGAATTACTTTATTTGTTTAAATAAAATATGTTTGATGATTGTTGTTGTTGTTGTTGTTTGTTATTGTTATTATCATTATCATCATCAGTAAGGTTATTAAAATTAGAATGATTTGACATTTTAGAAGGAGTTAAGGGTAGTTGTAATTGATGGCCAGGAGGTATTTCAACTATATTATTAATGCCAATTATATTTGGAGAATTTGAATTTGAATTTGGATTTGATTTATCATTAATTGTAACTTTATTCAAAAGTGATTGAATTGAAGGTAATTTACCACCACTAATTAAAGTTGGGGTATTTAATGGTGAAAAGTTGCGGTTATTAATATTGTTGCTGTCATCACCATAATAATTACTATTTGTATTATATTCTTCTTCTTCATCATTTTGTTGTTGGTGATTACCACCACTGTTGTGATGATGTTGTTGATATTTATTATTTTGAAGGATTGATTTTGGTGAAGGATTTAATTTTTTATCATGAAGATGTTGTTGTGATGATGATAATAATGGTGATGGTGATTTACCACCAATTACAATTATGTTTGGTTCTTCTCTTGATGATCTTCTATTTTCAAAATTAAATGGTGGTGTTCCCATTGAAGGTAGAGTTGATGAATTGTTGTTAAAATTACTGCCAATACTATTGCTACTTATATTACTACCTGTACTACTATTACTTCCATTACTACCAGTACTACTGTGATGATGATAATTTGAAATTGAATTTATATTATTTAAATTGTGTAGGTTGTTATTGATATTATTGTTGATGTTATTACCACTATTTGATATATTTCTTTCTTGTATAGGTGATAATGATCTTTCTGAATCAATATCTGTTCTATGTGCTAAAATTGGTAAAGATATACGTCTTTGTGATAATCTATTTGAACCTTTTGATGGTGATTCGTCGTGTATATATGTGTTGTTGTTGATGTCTGTACAGTTGTTGTTTTTGTTGTTATAATTGTTGTTGTTACTATCGCCACTTAAATTTGTAATATTACTATTTTTACTATATGGATGAAATTTAAATTCATCACTAATTGAAGGTTTTCTTGTTCTTCCTGAAAATGGTAAATCTCTATCATGAAAAAATGATGATTGTCCACCACTACCACTACTATTACTATTTTGAGAAGGAGAACTAATTTCATATGGTGAAGATGATCTTGGTGGTGTAGTTGGTTTAATTGATGTGAATGCTGATGAAGATGAAGGAAATATTAATGGTGATGATGTTGGTGATCTACCATTATTTTGAATATTATTATTATTGTTATTATTGTTGTAATTGTTATTATTACTATTGCCGCTATTATTGTTGTTATAATTATTGTTGTAGTTGTTGTTATTATTGTGGTTATTATTGATGTTATTGTTTTGTTGGTTTTGATTTTGATGGTAATTGTTGTTATTATTATTATTATTATTATTATTATTATTATTATTATTATTATTATTATTATTGTTTTGATTGTTCATATTATTATTGTTATTTTGAAAGTTGTTGCGGTTATTGTTATGTTGGTTTTGATTATTCATGTTATTGTTTTGGTAATTATTATTATTACTATTATTGTTGTTATATTGTTGGTTGTTGTTATTGTTATTGTTATTTTGGTTTTGATAGTTGTTACTATTATTATTATTATTATTAATATTATTATTATTATTAATATTATTATTATTATATTGTTGTTGACCTTGTTGTTCTTGCTGTAATTGCATTTGTTGTTGAAATGTTAAATTTTGAATATTTTGTTGATGTGACAATGCTTGTTGTTGCTGTTGAATTAATAAAGCTTGTTGTCTTAATTTCTCTTCTTTTGCCTCCTTGTTTTTAGGAGGTTTTTTACTTTCAAGTTTCCAATGTGTAACATAATTTTTATAACTTCTTTGTACGAGTACACCAGGTTCTGAATTTCTTCTTTTTCTTCTTCCAACTGTTATATTAAAATCTGTTGGTGTTTGTGGTTTAAATTTCCAATTTGTTTGGTTTGATTCATTGCCGCTATTGTTTCCATCACTATTGTTGTTATTACTATTATTATTACTGTTGTTATTATTACTATTATTATTGCCACCACCAAAGTTATTGTTATTACTATGGTTGTTTGACATTTTTTTTTTTTTTTTTTATAGTGATGTTGTCAGCTGATATAATTTTCCTAACCAAATTTTTCTATAAAAATTTAATTTAAAAAACTGACCAACCAAAAGCAAGTACGTAATTTTTTTGTAAAATATATATATTTTTTTGTTTTGTAGTTTCTGAGGTGCGTATATATATTTTGTGTATTATTACTATAAATGTATTTGTTTTTTTAAATTGTAATTGTTTTTTTTTTTTTTTTTTAAAAATTTGAAAAAATAAAAATGTGTTTTTTTTTTCTTTTTTTGTTATAGTTGTGTTTTTTGAAGGTATGTGTGTTTATTTGAATTGGTTATGAAATTTAAAAAAAAAATTTGTAACTATTTTTTTTTTTTATTTTTTTTTATATTATTTTGTTTATTTAATTTCTTATTGCGTATATTTATTGTTTAATATTATTATATTTGGGCTTGTTATATTTTTTATAGCCTATTTGCGTGTTTGAAATACGTTTAAATTTGATTTGTTTCTAAATAAATATAAATAAATTATGGAAAATAAAAAAAAGCTTTTTTAAAAAAAAATAAAAAAATAATTTAAAAAAATGTTAAAAATGCCAATTTTAGATTAACCGTTTATCACGAAGAAAATAATTTCTTTATTTATAAAGTGAATACAAATTTCTATTTACTATAATATTTTTCAAATTTATAAATATATGAGAGTGTATGGATATGGGTGTTATTATTATTTTATTATTTTTTTTAAGTGTAAATATCTATTAAGATAAAATAATATATTTGAAGATAAAATTTATATACATATAGTAAAGTATTAGATAAATTATTTAATTTGAGTTTTTTTTTTTCAATCGATATCAGCAGTTAAAAAATTATAAAAATGGGGTGATCTAATTTTGATTTTTTTATTAATCTTTTATAAAGGGTTCTTTCTTTATGGAAATTAAACAGTTATAACATGTTGTTGATACTGATTTTGATTCATCAGTAGCGGCAGTTATGATTTTGAATGTTTCGTTCCAATCATATGACTATCACAAAAAAGTTATAGAGCGTCAATATCCGCCCATAAATCTGTTTAAAAAACTAGATTTCTTTCTGATAGTTGACAAATTATCATTAATCCAAACAGTGTGTGGAATTAGTTTCACAGTTGAATTTTTATAATTTAGGTGTATCAAAACTACAGTCAATTTAAACAATTGTTGTTTTCCAATTTCTTGATAAAACTTGGAATTGTTGTAATAGCAATATTATTTTGATAAATATTTGGTAAACCAAATCAAATAAACAATTGTTGGTAAAAGCCTAATTTATCAAAATGAGTTTTGATTCGCTCGCTCGTTTATTAATTACATGTAACACGTTTATAGTTTTTATATTTCAGTTTTGAAAATATGATTTTTTGAATTTTTTTTTTTTCGTATCATGGGCACTATTTTTAGCAGATATTTCATGGTTTCTTTTCACTTATTCGTTGAAAAAAAAAAAATTGTGTAAGTATTCCAAATTTGCATATGTGCTTATTTTTCTGGTCAAAATATCTAGTTTTGTTTTTAGTAAAAAGATAGTGCAGCACTTATTTTTGGCAAAAATTTGTCACAAATAAAAAAAAAGTATTCTGTTGTGTAAACAATTATTTTTATACTTGGCACAAGCACAAATAATATTGAAATAAACAATACATTTACTATACAAATATAGTAATAATGACTTGAAACAAAATGAAAGATTCTAATATCAAGAAAAAAATAAAATAAATGGTATAATCAATTTGACACATTTGGGGTAATCTAATTTTGATTTTATAAAGTGGTACTTAAATTTGTGGTGCATTTGTGACACAACTTTTTTTTTAAATCGATATCTTTTTAAAATTTAAAATGGGGTGATCTAAATTTTTATTTTTTTAAAAATCTTTTTTAAAAAGTTCTTTATGGAAATTTAGATTATTAAGTTTTGAAGTAACAAACGGGTTTTGATAAAAAAAGATCACTACATTATGTTTTATTACTTTATTTTTAATTTTAATCTAATGGAAAATAAGATTTTTGAGGATTAGGTTGATTGTGAATATGTTGATGATTATGTTGGTGATCATGATTATCATCACAACAATCATCACCACTACTACCATTATCGCTAGATGAATGTGAATGTGAATGTGAATGTTGATGTTGTTGTTGATCATTTGCTGATAAAGTTGAAGCATTAACTTTATCAGTTGCAGCAACAGCAAATATTGAAGGTACTCTATTTATACAACCACAAGAAGAGAAAGAATGAGTTACAATTGGTTTTCTTTCATTAATTTCTTCTTGAGTTTCAACAACTTCAGGATTATCAAAGTATGGTAAAATGGAACCAAAGAATAAATGTTGCATAATTGGTAACTTTGAAAATACTTCAGTTTTATACATTTTAATCATACCTTCATTTACTTTTGACCAATTTTTAACACCAGAAATATCAACTAACATTGGTGAATGTTCCAATAATGAACCACCACTTTTAACTTTAGCAATGAATTGAATTGCACCAAGATACATATATTCATCTGAAAATGTTGAATTTACAATTTCATCGTTTCTAATTGATTTTGGTCTAATGTATTTGTGTTCGATCAATTGTGACGAACCAAATAAAAATGGTAAGAAATGATAATCATCTAAACCCCACACTCCATGTGATCCTGCTGGTTCTAACCAATATGTTGATTGTAATCTTCTCATTATATTTAAATATTTATAAAATATAATCAATATTAAATTACAATATTCTGATCTTTTTATAAATCCAACTTTAACAATACATAATCTGCAAGCAAACAGATTTGAATATATTAATATATGTATATAACTATATGTATATTATATATATTATCCAAATTATATTACTTACAAAAAACAAATAAAGTTTAATTCATGACCACTACCATAATCAATTCTTTGTTTATCACCAAAACTATTAATTAAATAAGTTGAAATTTCAATATATATATTTGGTATAGCTGATTCACTAATAGTTGATAATGATAAATTGTTTAATAAATTGTATATTAATCTTGGTGTTTCTTTTTCAATATTATTAAACCATTCTACAAATGATTCATTACCAAATCTTGTTCTTATTGGTTTAGGTGGTATATTTGTAATAAATTGATCAAATTGATTTAATAATTCAACAACCGAATTTATATTCTGTAGTAACCAAATGGTTAGTATTATATATTGATATCATATATATTACTTAACTATTTTGTATACATACATTTGTTATATTTAAATCACCTTTTAATGATTTACCTTGAGTATCAAGTGATAATTGAATTATAAAATTCAATAATTCATTATATGTAGTTGATGTATGAAATGATCTTAAATCTCTTTTTGTTACAATCTTTTTCTCTGCTACACCTTTACTTTCTTCATTTTTCAAATCTACTAAAATTGGTTCCTGATTAACCAATTTTTCATCAACTGATAACTTTGAAACAGTTTCAAAATGATTATAAGGTTTTGTTGATAATAATGATCCAAAACTTGGTATACTCATTTTATATCTATTTATCTATCTTTATGGTTGTGCGATGTGTTTTTTGAAAATTAATTTAAAAAAATAAATTTTTTTTTTTTGTAAAAATGAAAAAAATTCAAATTTCCCAAAAACACTTAACAAACAAATCAAAAATTATGTGAATAAAAATACACATCAACAAGTAGTAGTATTATTGTATATATAAATGATTTTATTTAAAAAAAGTTTTTTGATTAATTTACGACATATTATTTTTTTGTTCTTTTTTTTTTTTCTTTTCTGTTTGTTTGGTGTTATTTGTTATTTTATTATAGTATTACAATTTGTGTGATTATTATTTATTATTATCTTTTGACATTGATAATTTTAAATTTGATTGTGACATTTGGTGACGTAAATTTGATTGAGTTTCTTTTCTTTTTAAACTGAATCCAACCTTTTCACCAAATAAACTAATTAATTTATCAACTTTGATAGTTGAAGGTTGGTCTTGAAATGCAACTGTAGTTGATTCTTTTTTAATATTTAATCTTTCACCCAATATTCTTTGAGTTTTAAAATCTCTACGCAACTTTTTAATTTCGTTGGTTTTTGAAACATCACCTTCTGGATCTTCTGCAGATACATATTGATATTGATATTTTTTAAATGATGATGTTGGTGATGTACCTGGACTACCTTCATCTTTGTTGTCTTTGTTATGATCTTTGTGATTGTGATTATCTTTGTGACTGTCTTTATCTTTGTGTTTTAAATGTGATGTTAAATTTGCATGTGATTGATGATAATTTGATAATGGTGAATGTGAACTACTGTCGTATGATGTTGATAATGTTGGATTTTTATCATCTGGATTTTTACCAAAAAATTTCTTTAACTTGTATGCACGTACTGTATCTGGTTGAGGTGAAACTGATAATTGATTATTACCAATTAATGTATTACCAGGTGATGAGGAAACACGTGTTACAAAATGTGTATTTTCAACATCAAATCTTTCTCCAAAAAATACATGTAATCTGTGATTCTTTTGTTTAATCTTGTTTTCTTTTTTAATTCTTTTTTCATCTTCATCTTCTTCTGAATCGGAATCAACAATTGGTGATGATTTGGTATCTTCTTCACTGACAGTGGTAGTTGTTGTAGTTGTGGTAGTAGTGGTAGTAGTGGTATCGTTATAGTTGTGATGTATGATAGTTGTACCTAAACTAGATGATGGTGTACTATCGTCAACTACTGTATTACCAATAACATCTGGAATTGGTATACTATTTGAAATGGTTGATAAGATTGGTTCACTTTTAGTATCATTATCAATTTCATCTTGTTGTTCATCGGTAGTTATGGTGTTTTGTTGACCTTTTGGAGAAAGAGGTGGTGATAAAGAAGGTGGTATAATTCTAGCTTCATCGTCATCATCATAATCTTCATTACATTGATTTAAGTCAAGGACATCATCTAGTAGGGTATCACTTGAATTTGAAGTTGGTGAATTAATTGGAGTTGGACAAGATTGAAGTAATGGATTCATATTTGCAGCAGCTGATAATTTAATGTTATTGTTTGAAAGTAAATTTGAAGTTATTTGTGATCCATTTGGTGCATTTGCTTTTTTCCATGGTTCACTACCACCGTGATTTGCAGAATATGTGTTTGGTGATTTAGTTTTACCAGCAGGTACCATTTCACCAAATAATTTATGAAGTTTATATTCACGTACATTTGATGGCTGTGAAGCGAAATTAATTGATTCTTTTTCTTTTTTAATATCTAATCTTTCACCTAGTACTTTTTGTGCTTTAAAATCTGATCTTGTCTCTTCTGGTGATCTTGATAATAAATTATCACTACTATTACCACCTGTACCACCGTTGGTAATATTCATACCATTGGTATCATCACTATCTAAATCATCAATTTGGAATATACCACCACCGCCACCTTCACCTATAACTCTTGATTTTGAAATTGGAATATTTACACGTTCACCAAAGAATTTATTCAATTTATGTAATCTAGCATTCTCTGGTTGACTATTAAATGGTGGTGATGATGAGTCTGGTGTTGTTGATGATCTAATCTTTTCATTATATTCAACTTGTTCAGTATCAAACCATTCACCAAAGAATACATGTAATCTATGATTTCTTTCACTTCTTGGACTATTACCATACAATTGATGATTAATATGTTGATTTAAGTGTTGATTATATTCATTTTCTAATGGTCGTTGTTCATCTTCATCATCATCATCATCAATTTGATTTGGTTCGTCATCTTCATCATTTCCATCGTTATGATTTTCACCACCATTACCATTCTCTACATTTTCACCATCATCTTCATTTACCAATACAGTACCACTTTCACTTAGAACAACAGCAGGTTGTTCACCAAAAAAGTTTTTGAGTTTATATGATTTAACATTTGAAGGTTGTGTTGAATATTGTTCTTTTGAATCTGTCTTTTCTCCAAAAAATTTAATCAAATTTTTACCTGAAAATTCTTTTGAATTTGTGCATAATAAAAAACTATTATTTGATTGACAATCATCTTCAACATTAACACCTTCGCCACCATCTTGAGTAATTTCGTCAGTGGTACTAATTGTAGTTGTAGTTGGTTCAATAGTATTGACACTAGTTGTTGTAGTTGTTGTAGTTGTTGATGGTTCATCACCAGTTGGTAATTTATCAATGTTGACTCTTTCACCAAATATTTTATGAATATGTCTTTTGTTTACATTGTGTGGTTGTAATTGATGGTATCTTGCCAATGCTTCATTACTATTGATACTTGCATTACTGTTACTGTTACTGGTACTGGTACTTGAGGTGGTGGTGTCATTAATATCATTTGATTCTAATATTTTAGTCAACTTTAATTTAAAATCCATGAAATCAATTGGTGATTTTGAGCAAACTTTTTCAACGATTGATCTAGTTTGAGTGATAACTTGTGGGAAATCTAAATATGAATTTGCTTCACTATGCCATAACGATTCAAAAAGGTTGAATGTTGTAACAAATATTTCATCAAACCAATTACTTGAAGAGAATGCAATATCCCATATATTATTAATACTATCACCATTACCACCATTACTACCACTATCAATTCTACCAATTCTAAATATATTTGCTAATGTATAAGTTAATGAAATTGCAACTGTTGCTAATGGATATGATTTACTATTTGATCTTGGTTTTGTCTTTATACCTGTTGTTGAAGATAAAGTCAATTCTTCTCTTTTAGTTTGAGTTAATAACAAACTTTGAAATGGTTGTAAATGTTGTTTTGAAAAATACGATAAATTTCTTAATGCCAACACACCAGTATTTTTAAAATCTTCAATTGGATTTGGACCTCTAAAACCAAGTAATAACCAATGTTCTGAATTTGTACCACCAAATGGATAAGATGATAATGCAGACCCCCATAAATCCGACAACAAAATTTGATGTGATAATACTTTATCAACATTTATAGAATGTAATCTTTGAATATGTAATTCTTTCATTAAATTATTCTGTAAACATAAAAAGTTTGGAAATAAGTTAATATACATGAGATGGTGGATATTATTATTATTTCAAATTCATTTACTTACTCTAAGAATTATATATTGAGTATTTTGATAAATTTTTGGAATATTTGATTTTGCGAATTCATGAATATATTTTAAAACAGATTCAGAATGAAGTCTATTTAAATAGTTGATTGGATTTGGTGATAATCTATACATGTTATTAATGATTGTCATAATGAGATGAACAATTTCAAATTTCACTCCTTCCGCAACTTCGGAAAATAATGGGTTGTTGAGAATGTGAAGATAAAAATTTGTATTTTGTTCAACTGATATAGATTTAATTGCTGTATCCACCAATGTGAATAATGATGGTGAATCAATATTTGAATTGGTATTAGTGTTGATTGTGAATGATGATGAGGAGGAAGATGATACTACTACACCACTTGAAGAAGCGGCTGTTGCAGAAGAGGATGAAGGTGATGATGAAGAAGATGGTTTTGAAATCAATTTTGATGAAGATGTTGATTGAGTTTGTAAATTAAATTGAGGTGAATTTGATTGTGATCCTGTTATAGCTGATCCTGTACTATCCTTATCCTTTTCTTTCTTTTCTTTTTTATGATGGCTGTTACTACTTGATACAGATGTACTACTACCTGATGCACTACTACTACCATTACCAATTGAAAAACCATGATTTGGAATTGGTGAAAGTGGTGGTGTTGATACATCATCATTTAATGAATTTGATACTAAAAATACAAATAACTGAAGTGATTGAGTTGATGGTGCTAAAAATACAATATTTAAAATCCTTTTTATTACATCTGATGATAATAATAAAATTGAAGATGGTGAGGAGGAAGAGGGGGTGGTTGAGGAAGAGGTTGTTGATTTATTTTGGTTGAGTGAAGAAGGTGAGGATGATTTTGTATTATTACATTCATATGTTAATAATGCTAAATGAGTTTGTAGTGAGAGAATACTATTTATAATTTCAATTGATGATGAGGAAATTGATATTAATTTTTCAACTGGTGTTATATATTGACTAAGTGGTTTAAGTTTTAAAAATAGTGTACTATCTCCATTTATTAGTGGATCATTTGAACTTGACATCCAATTACCAGATGTTGCTTCTTGAAGTGAATAATGATTGTACAATTCATCGTTTGATCTATTTGCCTCAGAGTGGGGAAACGTTGATAATATCTTTTTCAATCCATTATTATTGTGGATTACTAAATTTTCATATAAATTCTTTATATGTAATGAAAATAATATATCTGATTTAAAATCATATGAAAATTCTTCACCATTTGGATTATAAATTTGAAGTTTCATATTATTTATATATTGTTTATATATATTGTACTATTATATATTGTACTATTATATATAGTGTTTTAAATACTATATGTGTATATGTGTTTGTTATTTTATTTTGTTATGTAGCATATACTAAGTAATTATAAAATAATAAAAATATGTATTGTTGTGTCTGTGTGTGTTTAAAAAATGAAATTTGTGTGGTGTGATGATTTTTTTTTTTATAAATAAATAATGATATTGTGTGTGTGTGTGTTGTGTAATGTAATAATATGACAAAAACTAATCTTCAACTTCTTTGTCAATCTTGTGTGTGTTTATTGTGTGTGGGTTTTAAATCATTTGCAGCATTCAAAAAAAATTACAGAATTAAAAAAAAAAAAAAAAAAAAAAAAAAAAAAAAAAAATTTTTTAAAAATAAAAAAAAAAAATATAAAATATAAAAATAAAAAAATAAAAAAAAACCCAAAAAAAAAAGGATT
>JABXES010008124.1:0-35309 GCA_013375695.1 Dictyostelium brefeldianum | reverse complement strand
AACACTTTTTTTCCAAATTTTGTGGGTTTTTTTGTGTGTGGTTTTTAAAAATTTTTCCCATAAAAAAAAAAATAAAAAATAAAAAAAAAAAAAAAAAAAAAAAAAAAAAAAAAAAAAAAGTTTTTATATGCTGCGATAAATGCATTTAGCTTGTGTGTTATTTGTAAATTGTGATCGCATGTGTGTGTATACTATTATAAAAAATTTAAATTTTTAAAACACACCCACACATCCTATACAACTGCCAATTTTTTATAATGATGATCATAAAATCAAATACCCACACAAACTCGCAACTTTTTAATCAATCATGAAAAAAAATGTGTTAATATCTAATTGACTCTCTCTTTTTCTCATCAATTATATAAATAATTTGATTTAATGTTTTTGTGTGTTTGTGCCCGTTAATATCTTTGGTTATCGAAAAAAAAAAATTAAAAAAATTAAAAAAAAAGTTGAAAATTTTTTGCGATAGCTACCCCTTTAATTTAATTAATTAAATTACACCCAATCATCTCACTTTTTACAAATTACTTAATATGACAACTAATATAACCAATAATAGTTCTATTTAGATTAATATCACACAACTGGGATAATTATTCAGACCCAATATCAATTACAACAGGCCAAATTAAAAGAAACTTTAATGGATTGGATAAACAAATATTAACAATTACCAAACTTGAAATACTTATCAACACTTGAAGATTACAATAATGAATACAACTCAATATCAAGTCAGATACTACCAGTGAAATTTAAAATAAACAGTATCAATTTAAAAACGGGTGATAACTCAATACCAGATTCAATATTGAAAATAAAAGAAGTTTATTTTTCATATGTTAGAAATTAATTCAAATATTAAACAAATCATAATTAATTGGTTTATTAAATATAATTTCAAATTTATAGTATACTATAATTATGATGTACACTGTTTACTACCATTTAAAGAAATTTATAAATTGTCAAAATCAACTATTCAATCAATTGAATCATTAAGAATATTTTCAATAGTTTCAATAACTCAACTTTACTATATATTAAAAGGTAGTGATAATGGTAGGAATTTAACTTATTTTGGATTCTGTATATGTACTTCAAATTTATTATACCAATATTCAAATGGTAAAACACCTATTTGTGGATGTACAAAAGTAGCTGAATATCAATGTTTTAGCATTGATAGTAAATTTACAATTAAACTTTCAATTTCACATAAATGTCCAAGATCCTGTTTATCACCAGACAGGACATGTCTTATTTATAAAGAATTACTTTCAAATTTACAACACTCTGTATCTTTACAATTTAGAGAATAATTAATAAACTTGTTGTGCCAATAAAAAAATAAAAAATAAAAACATTCATTTTTTTTTTCGTTTTTTTTCAAAAAAAAGTTTCAAATTTTTAAAATTAAAAATCGGTCGCAATGATAAGAGCAATTAAACTATCAAATTTAATAATTAAAAATCAATGTTTAAATAATAATAGTAGTATTTTAATAAAATCATTTTATTCAACAAAGAAATTAGATAATGAAAAGAAACTGGTTAAAAATAAAATTTCAAATTTTCAATACAACATTCCAGATAGTGTAAATAAAAGTAATAGTGGTACAGGTAATAAAAGTGAAGGAATAAAGAAAAATGAAAAAACAACACAAGATAATCCAATTCAAAATATAATATTTTCAGCATTGGATAATAAAAATAAGAAACCATCAGATTCTACTACAAATTCAATGATTAATATTAGACAAGACAAAGATCAACATGAAAAAATGGTATTTGGTATTGTAAATAGTATGTCTGCTGAAAAATTGGATAAATTTGAAATTCAATTAAAAGAAAATCCAACTAAACTATTTGAAGTAAAACAAAATCAAATTATTTATTTTAAATATTTATCAACTAAAGTTAAACATATGGCATTTAAAGATATGAATACATGGTATAAATTAATTAGAAAAGATTTTACAAAACATTTAGGTGGTGAAGAATTATTAAAACTTTATAATGGTGATCATATTCAAGCATGTATTTCACTATTTCCATTTTTCAATTGGCACATTTGGAAATTTCCAACTTTGAATAAAACTTATTGGAGTCAAGATGAAAATGTTGTACAATATTTACAATGGTTAGTAAAGAAAACCAATAGAAATGTAAATGATTATGAAAGTTATCATTATATATCAGAAATGGATTTAATTAAAAATCATGGTCAACATTTGTTATCTATTAATGGTGGTTTCGTATGTAACATATTCACCAAGTATTTCCCACAATATTCAAATTGGAAACCATGGATATTTTTAAAATATCCAAAAGATTATTTCAAACATAAAGAAAACATTAAAAAATATTTACTTTGGTTGGGTGGTGAAATACTTGGGTTTAAAGGTTACGAAGATTATTATAAATTGAAATTATCAGATTTTAAAAATAATGGTGGTTTTCAAATAATTCATAAAGGGTATTCAAAATCATGTTATAAATTAGTAGTTGATATATTAGGTAGTGAATATACATGGCAACCATGGAAATTTAGAATTATACCAATGAAAAAAGTAAATGTAGAAATATTACAACATTATCATAACCATTTATATTCCCTTCTTAACTGTTCAACACCAGAAGAATTAATTCAACTTGTTGATATTGGTAACCCACAAATTATCAATGATACAAATGGAATTGATATCATTAATGAATTTGGTGCTTCAATTAAATCTTCATTTGAAAAAATCAATTCCTATGGTGAAGATTTCGAAATTGAAGAAGATGAAGATCCAGACAATGAAAATGACATATTGGATGAATTTGATTTAAATTTTGAAATTGATCAAAAAGAAGATCACATTGATGAATTTGAAAAAGATGTTTTACCAACTACTACCGCCTCCACTTCTTCTAAAAAGATAAAATTCCCATCAGATAAATTATTAATACCATCAAGAAAATTAAAATCATCACCATTTAATAAAAGAAAGTAATAAATATATGTATTATATACAAAAAAAATTAATTAATCTATTTTATTAAAAAAAGGAGGAAAAAAAAAAAAGTGATAAATGTTGTGTTGGTTGTTCTTTATACAATTGTGGTTGATTTTGTTGGATTGTTGTTGTGTACATTTCTTCTATTAGAGACTTGTGTGTATATAATAATAATGATGCGCGTGTATTTTTTTTAAAAATCATCAATATTTAAAATAGAATCTATTGTAAGACCACTTTCTGTCATAATCTTTCTTTTTAAAAGTTCTTCTTCTTCTTTTTTTATTTTTTCCAATGCTGCAGCCTTTGTAATTTCTTCCCAACTTACTTTTTTTAATTTCTTTTCCTGTACTTCTTTATCTGGATCCTATTGTATGTGGTGTTATTAATATGTGTCAGTGTAAAAATGATATTAATTATGGCAACCTACAATTTCACCTAAAATAACGACATTATCACCTCTAATAAAGAAAAGACCTAGACTTTTATCACTATAACAATCACCAACATATATTCTCTCTATTGTTTCTTGTAATACAATATTTGCAAATTGATCAAATGTTCTCATTATTCCAATGAATTTCTTACCATCTCTTAATACAACTATTAATTTTTCTATGTTTAAAAAGGTGATTGTGTGTTAGCATACATTGTGTAGTATTTTTAGAATGTGTGTGTGTGAATGAATGTGTGTTAATGGAAGTGTGTGAATTTGTGTGTGTGGTTTTGAATCAATTCAATCAACCAACGGTCATTCAAACACACATCATACATACACACACAAAACACAAACACAAACACATCAAACACACATTTATATGTGATTTCAATCTATTTTTACTTACTATCGACTTCATCACCTAATCCAGAGCTCATTTTTTAAAAATACTGGTGAATGTGTATGTACAGAGTGAAATTATTTCAATAATCAAAAATTAAAACCAAAAAAAAAATAAAAAAAAATAAAAAAAAAAAATAAAAAAAATAAAAATTTTCATTTAATAATCATGCTTTTTGGAAAAAAAAAATCAAAACACCATCACAATTTGATCGTCGTTTTTAAACACCACCAATTTTAAATTAAATATACAACTCTTATTAGTGTACAGTATTATTTTATTGAATCAACAAATACTTATAATAAAAAAAGGGTTACAAAATTAGACTATTACCGTTAGTGGTACCAAATTATTAAATAAATTTTAAAAAAATATAAAAAACACAAAACACACAAACACACAACCACATTGCACAATTCTAATATTAATTTTACAAAAAAAAAAATATTCACACTTTCATTTCCACTTCATATTACACATATATATACAACATACATACATATAAATAACCATACATATATACATTCAATTATTCATATAAAATTAAAAATGAATAATAATGAAAAATCATTTTTTCAAGTAATAAATAATAAATTTTTATTAAAGAAAATATTTTATTGGGTTCATTATATCAATACATTTAAATATCATTGTATTTCATTAAGATACAATGAAATTGATAGTATTGAATGGATGATAGAAAATAATTTAAAATCATTATTATACTATAAACTAAAATCAAATTATAAAAATTTAATATTTAATAAAAACTCAATACAACGATTATTTAAATTAATTTATCAAGATCATGTTGGTAGTGGTGGTGGTAGTGATGAAGGAGATACTATGACTGAAATTATATATTCAAATTATTTTAATAGTCATTTAAAATACTATGATATGGTTACACTGTTATCAAATGATAATTCAAATATTGGTGCATTGAAAATATTATGGTGCAAGTATCCTGGTTATCCATGTAGCTCACTATCTGTTGATAATTGTATATATAAAGGTCAATTGGTTATACTGGATTACCTATTATCAAAATGTTGTAAATATACAGAATCTAGATTAGTTGGTAACGCAATACAATCATTAAATAGAAATTCAACTATGAAATATTTAATAGAAAAGAAATTAGTAAATGGTAGCGACAATCATCATCATAAAAGTGGTCATAGTAGTCATCATAGTAATTCAGTTGTACAAGTATTTTCACAATTAGATTTAAAATCATTAGAATCAAATATGTACGAATTTGAATTTTTGGTAATACAATATTTTGATTCAATTGGATTGTTTAATCAATCTTCAAAAACAATTTATAAAAGTTCAAATCCAATATTATTATTTAAAAAGAAACAAAAAGCATCAATTAGAAATAGTGGTGGTAGTGGTACATTGAAGATAATTGATGAATATAATAATTTATATTCAACAATTCAAATATTTATATTTTATCAAAAGAAATATAATGGTACAGATTACAATTCAGATTTAAATTTAAGTGATTTTCAAAATTATACACATCAAAATAATCAATCAACAACAGCTATACCAATTCCACCAGACTCAACAATTTTAGAACAATTTAAAAGATTATATATACTTTTCATTAAAGTTATATTACATTCAAATAATAAACATGAAATGTTTAATGAGGAAGATGTGTATATGATGGTATCTAAATTCTCAATTCAATACAACGATATAACACAATTGAAATCAAATCTACCACTGGGTAAAGCGTATAGGGACAAATTTAGATTTTCAAAATTATTTGAAATGTGTATAGAATATTGTAATTCCGATATACTATTAGAATTAGTCAAACAGTATTGTACTGGTAATGATTACTCATTCTTTTCATTTAAAACAAATGACCATTTATATTCAAAACCATTGAAATCAAGATTACTTAAATCAATGAAACCATTGGAAATACAAGAATCACGTAAAGAAACATTATCATTTTTTGAAAGATTGTTAACTCATTATACAACAAATGTTAAATATTCAAGCGAAAATTTCAAACGTAAATCATATACTGGTATACCAAAAGTATCAAGTGTAGATGGTAGTTATGTTATTGCAACATCAACATTATCTTGTTCAAATAATTCAATTTCCAGTGCAAATTCATCATCTACTACAACTACACCTTCAACAACTCCATGTGCATTAATTGGTGATCAAGATAATTTAATAACTGTAATTGTATCGATATTTGATTCATTAATATCTCATTATCCATTGGAAGATATTGAAAGTGCTTTTAAATTAATGATAGATTATGAAATTGGTGATTACGTTGATGCATTTGGTACATTAAAACTATCAAAAAATGCTGCTACAATCGCTGCACAACGTGGTAACTTTTCAATATTTCAATTTATTTACAACAACCGTTCTAAATTTTATTGGGATGAAAATGTTTTCAATAGTTCATTGGGTAATAAGCATGCAGATATAGTTTCATTCATACTTAATCATATGGAACATATTATCAATTATTCAACTGCATTGGACACTGCTACAATATATTGTAATCCTGAAATAATATCAATATTAATCAATCATGAATCATCAAGAAATAATAAATCATTTCAATGTTGTGAAACTAGTTTTATGCGTGCATTAAGAACTAATAACACAGTGTTCCGATATTTATTTTACCATTGCCAAGATGAACCAATACCACAATCAATTTCAAAATATATAAATAATCATAACCTACTATCACTATTTATCAATTTACCATCAGAATATTACTGTCAACACAAACAAAGATTCATTAAATCAATCAATGAAATTAATTCAATGACAGTAGATTTAAATTTCCTATCAGATTATTATTTTCCTTCTCAATTTTTAAAATTATGTGAAACAAACAATAATAATTCAATTACCTCAGTAACATCAAATCATTTAATTAGTTTATGTTCAAAGAATCAATTTAATCAAGTAATTGAACCAATTTTAAAATTAATTTATCCAGATAATAGTTTTATCAATTCACCAAATAGAAATAACTCTTTGAAATTATTATTCAAAAATTTAATTCAAAATAATCAATTACCAATTTTTAAAAAGTTGTATAAACATTTTAATTATTTATTTATACAACCATCATCAACATCAACTGGTACAATGGATAATAATGTAGAATTTAATAATTGGTATAATGTATTCATTAAATCATTACCAATGGTTGCATTGGAAAATCATGATTATAATATATTCAATTTCCTTGCATTGGAATGTGGTATTGCAAATGATGTTGATTCCTTAAATCCAGTATCACTATTAAATGTAATCCAAAATTGTCCACTTTCATTCGTTGATCATTTATTTAGTTCATATCAATTTTCAAAATTAATTTCAATTATAATATCAGATATAATAACTTCATCAACAACTTTATCAACATCACCATCATCACAACAAATTGTAAATAGTAATAACAACACCAACAACACCACCACTCATGAAATAACAATTGAAAATGATAATATTAATTTATTATCAAATTCAAAGATACCAAATATAAAATATATTTATTGTAAATATTTAAATAATAGTAATAATACATCATCAAATGATATAAACAATTCAAATAATACCAATAGTACATTATTCACATTGAAAAAATCGTTTAGTAAAATTTTCAAATCTTCTAAAAAGTTAAAATAATAAAATAAAACCACACAACTTATTTTTAATTCTTTATAAAAATGTCACGCAATCGAAATGGATCATACCGATCAACATTTATTTTTTTTTTTTTCATTTTTTTCACAGATATTTTATTTTTTTCGAGTTAAATAATAAATATCTCATTAAAAAAGTTTGTTTACTGGTATTATTACCTAGGTTAATTCTTTGAGATATTTTTTGCTAAATAATCAAAAGAATTTAACCCATTTGATAAGACTTTTTTTTTTTTTTTTTTTTTTTTTTTTTTTTTTTTTTTTTTTTTTTTTTTTTTTTGAATTTTTTTGTTTTTTTTTTTTTTTTAAATATAAAAAAAAATTTTGGTTTATTATTTTTTTTTTTTTTTTTTTTTTTTTTTATTTATTTATTTATTTTTTTATTTATTTATTCAAATTATTTCTTTTTTTTTTTTATATAAAATGAAAAATCAAATTTGGATTGTATTTTTATTTTTATATTTTTCTCAACTCATATCGGTGTTTTGTCAAAATGTATTATCATTACCAGAGTGTATGTACAAAGAAATAAATAAAATGTAAAATATAAGTGTGTAATTGTTTTATATTAATTCATATATTATTATACAATAACGAATAGATGATTGTTTGGTTTCAGTAATTGCAGCTGCTCAATTGGTTTCGAGTTATCCAACAAAAAATGCAACAGGTTATTATGATTTTTGTTCAAATAGTGATTTTGATTGTGATCAAGAAAAAGTTGAAGCAATTAGTTTAAAAGGTTCAAGAACTTTAATCACAACAAACACCTTTTCTTGTTTTTCAAATTTATTATCAATTGCTTTAGATGACATGACAGTTAATGCTGGTTTTGTAAATGAATTAGATTTATTACCAACATTAGGTTATGTGTAAGTGTGTGTTTTGATACAACAACAGTAAGAAATAAACTAACTAAATATCAAATTACAACCAGTTATTTATATTATAATTGGGGTTTAACAAATTTTTCAAAAGCACTTCCACCAAACATTTATTACTTTAGAATGGAATCAGATTCAATTGATACATTTACAGTTTATATGTCTTGGATTCAACATTGTACAGTATTCACATTGTTATGTCCGGAACCAAATTATTTAATGAACACTACATTTATAACAGATACAGTAACTGAATATACAAAATTAAAAGAATTTATATTTCAATCAAATATAATACCAGATTTAACAGGTTTTCAATTTGATTATATGTATGTACAATCATTATTTTTTATATTATAATGATGATTACTAATAATTATTTTAAAAAAGTGATATGTTAATGGGATATTATTTAGTAAATAGTTCAGTAGCAAATATAGCAACTTTTAATACTGTAATATTTGATTTGTTTTATATAAGAAGAGCTATTAATATTCCAAATGAAGTATTATCATTAACAACTGTTAAAGAATTGTATGTATCACTCATATATATATCATTGTGATGGCACCATCATTTAATAGCTTTTATTAATACTCTGTCAATCATACAACAGGAAAATATATTTAATATTTAAAGTTCCAACTTATAAATATGATTTTTCAGGTAATACAAATTTAAAATATTTATTATTATGGGATGAATCATTTCAAGGAGTGAATCTTGGTGCAAATGGATGGCCAATTTCAAATATACCAATTGGATTAGAACATATTAGATATAATGGTGTTGTAACAAGATTACCTCCTGATATGTCAATTTATAGAAATTTAAATTATTTTGATGTATATAACACAAAAACCAATGATACATTAAGAGAATTATCACCACCATTAGTTCCACATAAACAATTTTTGTAAGTTTTATAAACTAAGTATAACACAAGTAGTATATTAATATACTAATTTGATGTATTCCATTTTAAATATAGTGATGTTAGTGGTAATACTTTATATGGAACAGTACCAAAATCTTATTGTAATGTATTTCCAAGTTTTGTTGGAAATTCTTTATCTGGTAAAATTCCAAAGTAAATATTTGATAGCTTATATGAAATTAAAGTATATTATAATATATTATAATATATTAACCAATAATTTATATATATACAGTTGTTTTACTTGTTTTTTTAATGAATTAGATTATTTGGGTATTATAGTAAAGAATCGTTTTTTATCAAATAGTTTTTCAAATTTCAATACAGCAGAACCATGTACAACGATGATACCAAATGCAAGATTAGAAGATGCTAATAATAAAACATTGGTAATTTATGGTGAATCACTAGGATTTAATCCAAGTATTATAACTACAAATGTAACAAATATAAAAACAAATTTTAAATTAATTCAAGCAAGTTCATTGTTTAAATTGGATTTAACATTATCACCAAATCCAAATATATTTTTAAATGGTGCAAAATCATTGGTTGTTACATGGAAAGTTGGGGCTGATAGAAGATCATTCACTGTACAATTTACAAATCAACAACCAATTCCATCGAATATCACTTATTTAGGTGATTCAGTTGCATCTCCAAATGAAAATATTGTAATTTATGGTAGTTTCTTTACATATAATGTATCAGATGTATCAGTTTTAATTGGTGGTAAAAAATGTTTTGTAACATCTAGTACATTTTATTTAATTAAATGTCGTGTTGATAATTCAATGAATCAATTATCATTACCAGCAGAATTTTTATTTACAACAATTTCAATTCCAAATAATGGTTTAGGTGGAAGTACAAGTGTATTCTTAAAATTGGATCAAGATGGTAATACAAACAAAATTCAATGTAATCCATTGTTTTGTAATGGCGTAACAACTTTTTGTAGTTTAAATGATGGTTTATGTTATCCATTTATTGAATGTGCAAATGAATGTTATTTAAATGGTGGTACTTGTCAACTTAGTACTGGTACTTGTATTTGTAAATCTTCAGTTTGGTTTGGTACAGTATGTAATGAAACTCAACATTATGTATCAAGTATTACACCATCAAATGAACTGGGTGGTCAAGTTAATCTCTACGGTTGGTTTGGTACATCACATAAAGATTTATCAATTACAATTGGTGGATTAGTATGCTCTGTTACTAAAGTAACTGATAATCAAATTACTTGTTATATTGGTAAAGGTACTGGTGTTAAAGAAATAATTGTATCCCAAAATTCATTAACTTGGTCAAATTTAACAATGTATAAATATACTGTTATACAATGTCCTGGTGATTGTAATGGTGGTGGTGTATGTGAATTTGGTGTTTGCAAATGTAATGCAGGTAGATTAAATTTAGATTGTAGTGGTTACGATTGTTTAACAGGTGTTGCTAATTGTTCAAATCGTGGTACATGCAATACTACCATTGGTATATGTAGATGTTTTTCAATTAATTATGTTGGTGATGATTGTTCAATTCCAGCTCATTTCGTATCAAGTATCACTGCATCTAATGAATTGGGTGGTCCTGTATCTTTGTTTGGTTGGTTTTCAGATGAACATAAAGATTTGTTAATTACAATTGATGGAAAACAATGTAATATTACATCTGTATCAGAAAATATTATTACTTGTATTATTGGACCAGGTAAAGGTTTTGTTGAAACTATAGTAACTCAAAATACAAGAACATGGTCAAGAAATGATATGTATAAATATTTAAATGTAATACCAGTGTGTCCTGGTAGTCCACTTCAATGCTCAGGTGATAAAAATGGAGTGTGTAACACTGAAACCACTATATGTAGTTGCAATGGGAATTTCACTGGTATTGATTGTAGTGCTATTAAACCAATTGATAACTCAAATCCATCAGTTGATCCAAATGAAGGTACAGGTTCAATTAATAATGGTATTATTGATTATAAAGTTTCAATTGCATATTTATTAGAATTGGATTATACAGGTAAACCAATTAAACAATATGATTTATCATCACTTTGGAAATTAAATGTATCAGCTAATAATGCCAATGCAAATGAAAAGATTCACACATTTTCACAAACCATTGAAAATCAGTGTACTATTACTTCAACAATTGAAGAGGTATTACAAGATAAGAATTATACATTTGCAGGTTTAGATTTCATGGTTACAGGTGGTTCATTGAAATTATCATTAAGAATTCAAGATTATCCTTATAAATCAACATTGAATACATTACAAATTAGATTGAAATCATCAGTTTTAAATAATACAAATTTACCAACAAATTGTGATGGAACTGTAATTGATGAAGTTGCTTCAATTGGTTCAAATGGTTTTAAAAATGAAAATGATAAAATTAATTATCTTACCATTTCAAAGAATGGTAAAACTTTATTTGGTAGATTCTTATCTAAAATGGAATCTGATGGTAGACCAACTTTTACAACTAGCACTATTGTATCAACGGATCCAAAAGAAATTACAATTGGTTTAAATTTACCTCATTGTTCAAATTGTTTTTTAGATCCTGGTATGTGTATTACATATAATACCAATCAATATACCAAGATTACCCAATATTAAATTATTATTTCATTTATATAGATTTCTCTGTACTTTTAAATGCAGATTCGAAAAAACATGATGAATGTACAGGTGAAGAAGTTATTAAATCATATAATATTATTATCATTTCAGTGATATGTGGTGTTGGTGGTGCTGCTATATTAGGTGCTTCTGGTTATTTACTTTACAGAAAGAAATTTATTGAAGTTCTTCCAACTGTAAAAAAATTAAAAACATTGAACAAATAAAGCATTAAAAATTCATTATTTTTATTATATTGATTATAGAAAAGAATATAACTGCTTTATTATATTTACACAACATTCAGTTAGTCAGTTTTATTATAATAATAAAAGTAATCAAGATATTTTGATATTTGCAGATTTACAAAAAAAAAAAAAAAATTAATTAATTTAAAACATTAACTGTATAAATTTTACATGCCGCAAATGATCACATTTCTCATGAGAATTCAATATGACACCATTTATGATTAGTTTGCACAAAGAATGTCTTAGCATCAACTACTATTTTTTTATTTTGATATCTTCTTTTTTTTTTTTTTTTTTTAAAAAAAAAAATAAAAAAAAAAAAAAAAAAAAAAAAAAAAAAAAGAATTTCTTCGTTTAAAAAAAATATATTTGTGATCATTTGATCAATTTTATTTGTGTATTTGTGTATTTGTATATTATTGCTATATATGTGATTTTATATTTATATTTGTATTGTTGTATCGTCATTTAAAATACGATTTATACTATGTGAATCTTTTGATTTTAATTCTTTTTGGTTCTTTTTTAAAAAGCGTAAACCACATGCGTTACAAAGATCAACTATATTGGAAGAGTTATCATCGAGTTTACCTTTTCTCCATTCCGGTGTTTCAACAACAAAGCAACGCATACACTTTTCTGGTTTAGTTCCAATTGGTCTACCTCTTTTTGGTTTAATTCCAGTTGTAGTAGTGGTAACAGTTGTTGATGTTTTATCTTTTTTAGTTTTTAATGGTTTCTTTCTATTTTTATTTTTAGTGGTTGAAGTTTTATTTATTTTATTATTATCATCTATTTTATTATTTAATGTAGCATTTGTGGTGGTTGTTGTAGTGTTTGTAGAAGTGATACTACTATTAACAGATCTACAAATTGACTTTCTTGGTGTAAATTCAGTTGTTGGATGATCAAAATCATCATCATATATAAAACTAAATGGAGAATCAGCAGGAGATGGTGATGTAGGTGCACTTGATACCAACATTGTTGAATGTGTTCTTTTATTTTGTGGTGTTTCTTGTATAATTGATTTTATTTGTGTTGGTTGTAAAAGTGATTGTAATAATGATGTTGATGAAGGTAATGGTGATTGTAATAGTGGTGGTTGTGATGTCTAGTTATTGAGTAAATTATTTAGTGTTAATAAAAAATAATATTTATTTACATATATTTCTTTTTTATTTATTTATTTTAATATAACACATACATTTAAAATTTGTTTTGATGATTTAATTTCATTTATTTCTTGTACAATTAAATTAGCCATTGAAGTTATTGCATCAATATCTTTAATTTCATTATTATCTGATTGTTTTTTAATATTTAATTCTGATTTTTCTAATATAGTTTTAGCAATTAAAGCAATCTATAAAAAATAAAAATAAAAAAAAGAAATAAAAATGTGTTAGAGACTTTTTGAATACAAATAATATATTTTTTAATAATGTTTTTTTTATGTGTGATGAAATTTATACAGTAGAGAGACAACAATAACACATACATTCCTCCACTTTAATTCAATATAAAATTTATCAAAAATTAATGGTTGTGGACTTGACATTTTATTATTTTTATTTTTATTATTTGTAGTAATAGAGTTATTTATATATTATTTTAAATATGTGAGAGCGATTATTAAATTTGAAGGGGGTATTGAAAAATTAATTTTTTTTTATTCTGCTGACAGAATTCCTAGAAATTAGGTTTTTTGTGTAATTATATCGAGTTTTTTATGTCATAAAAAATAAGGAGCGTGATATGTTTTTATGGTGGCATGTATTGTATAAATTTTGATATTGGAGGTGGTCGAAATTAAAAGCTTTCATGTGAATGTACAAAATAATAAATAGTGATATTTTTTAGACTAATGTATATAAAAATATTTATTTGTATTGTATGTGTGTAACTGTATAATTTTTTAAAAATTAAATTTAGTTTATTTTATACTTTTATTTATTTACAAATTGAATTCAACAAAATTTTATCGGTTTTTGAGAAAATGGTCTGAATAGACGATCTTTGGCTACTTTTTTTTTTTTGCAAATATTTCCAGAGATTTTAAAAAAAAAATAGATTTTGGTGTTTTTGCAAATATTTGCAATAGGTTGATTTGCATTGGGTGTTAATGGAGCGTATTATTATAATTTGATTAATCCACATAATTTTTAGTGTAAATTATACCATGCACCAAATTTAAAATGCACTAATATCTGGTTATTATTTATTTTTTTTTTTATTATTTTTTTAATTTAATAATTGATGATTGGGTATAGTTATTTTTATTTTTATTTTTATTTTTATTTTTATTTTTATTTTTATTTTTATTTTTTTACGAGATTACTTGAATGAAATGTAGATTTAGTAATGTAACAGATATTATTATTGATTGATTTGAAATGATTATATTTTCAATTGGATTAGAATTGGAAAATATATAATCGAATATATAATCGGTGTTCATATCAATCAATTGAATTTCATTTGTTTTAGCTACCCCTTTAATTGACCAATCATGATTGTTGAACATGTTGTAGTTTGAACGTTTATTATAAAGTCGTATTCTGATTTCAATGTTATTACAATTTTATACTTTATTGAATCAATTGTTGATAATGAAGGTGGTGCTATAATATGATACGTTAAATTTATACCATACCTAATTTGAATACCATGCTAATCAATTGTATAACAGTCTTTAACAATTGCAAATGTATCTTTTTTGACAGTTGAATATATTACAACACTTGGTACTAATATGTTTTATTAAAACATTCAGCTGTTTGAAATGCAAATCCTAATTTATCAATGTAATTTGAAGGTTTACCTGATTTACCATATACATATACTAATACATTACCAATTTTATTACCTGGATATGAAGCTGATACTAGTAGTGTGTTCATTGGATCATCACTTGGCATTGATCCTTTACCATTGATTTCAATTTTAGTAGGAGTGATCATTAAATGAATCCAATTGTATATTATTAGATTTTGACATTCCATATTCATTCATATCGTTAAAACTTGTACCAGTAACATGAGCCTGCACCAATTTTATGTGTTATGATTTCTTTTGATAAATTTCATAATTGTTCAATTTATAGTATTGAAATACTATAAATTGTGCATATCCATTTATCAATGCTTCAAAATCTGATTTACCAAATGCTTTTGAAAATATCTACATCCTTCATATGATACACCAGTTGTTGAGTTGAGAATGTTCTTTGATTGATTATGTTTAATCCGTTATGATAAATTTTAAAAATGCTGTTTTAAAAAAAAAAAAAAAGAAAAGAAATTAAAATAAATAAAAATAATCAAAAAAAAAAAAAAGAAAATCAAGATATTAACTGTTATTAAATTTTTATTTTATTTAATGTTATTTTGTAATTTTTATTATTAAAAAGTTTCTGATAAATTAGGAAAATGATCCATTCTTCCTTTAATTCTAAAAAGATCATGATGTTTTATGAAATACTAAACTACCTTACTTAAATATAATGATTGTGGGAATAGTGATATACCACCTCTAATACCATTACCATATCAATATCATCACCCATATATGACCACAATTACCCCACAATCATTATTTTTAAATATATACATACCATTATCATATCAATATAATCACCCACATGGGTTAACGTCAACAGTTTTATAATTTCACTATCGAAGTTGTATGATTCAACAAACATTTACAAAATATAAATATTATTATTTAATTATAATGATGTAGGTTACTTGTATTGTGATATCTATGGAATATTTTTATGACAATAATTAATTATTTTAAGTAATTAAAACACTTAAAATTTTAAGAGTTAAATAATTAATTAATTCAATGAGCCCACACCATACACAATATACGTTGATTGAAAATAGTTTTTTTTTTTTTTTTTGGGGGTTATAACACATTTAAATACATTGTTTATATCTATGTTTTTTTTGTTATTTTTTGAATGGTACTGGGTTTAAGTTTAACGATATATTATTTAAGGTTAAAATTTGTGGTGGTAGTGGTGTGAGTTTTTTTTTTATTTATTTATTTTATTTATTACATTATTATATTTTATAATTATTTATTTTTATTATTTTCATTCTTTTAATTTATTGGGTGTGTGCGAGTGTGTATATTTGTTCATTTGTGTTTTTTTTTAAAAATAAATAAATAATAAATAAATATATCTGCACAAATACAAACAATTGTAATAATAGTTATAATAATCAAACACACAAAATGGTGATGGGTGATAATATTATGATTGCAAATTATAGTTTATTAATAATATTAAATTTTTTATCATCAATTTCATGTATATTTGTAATAATTGTGTATATTCATAAAGGACTATATCATAGTCATATGGGTAAAATAGTTGTATCATTTTGTATATGTTCAGCACTAAAAGACACTGTATCATTACTTTTAACATTATCAAGAAATCCATACAGACCAATTATAGAATCTTCATCATATTGTAAAATATATGGATTATCAATTACATTTGGTTCAATCATATGTTGGTTATTAATATTAGCTCAAAGTAAGTAATTTTAATTATAATTAACTAAAATGTATATTTTATTAAATAATATACTGATTTATTATTATTCATAAAAAGCGTTAAATACATTTCTAACAATTGTAAAAGGGTATAATGATTTTGGTAAATTTGAAATACCTTTTATATTTTTAATTATATTATTGCCAACAATATCAACAATTGTAATTGGTGCAAGTGATTCAATTGATGTAGTTGGAAATTGGTGTTGGATTGGACCTGATTTCGTTGCATTTAGATTTGTGTTTTTTTATGGTCCATTATTTTTCATTTGGAGTGTTTGTTTAATATTATATTCTATTATTGCATATTATATATTTAATACATTTAAATCAAATAGGAATCTAAATACTACTACTACTGTAGGTAATACCGATACCGAAGAAGATAATGATCATTTAAAATATCAATTTAGATTTTCAAATTATATAATTGCATTTTTAATATGTTGGTTATTTCCAGTTTCAAATAGAATATTAAATATATTTCAAATTCAACCCGATTGGATAACTATACCACATACATTATTTAGTATATCCCATGGTGCAGTTGCATCAATTGTAATATTATATAATAATCCATCATTGGATAAACTATATTATAAATCATTATTTAAATCATTTAAAAGTTTATTTAGTTTTTCAAATATAAAAAGGTTATTACAATTTCATTTTATTAAAATTGTAAATTTAAATATTATTAACAACAATAACACCAATATAACTATCACACCATCACCACCAACATTAATAATATCAAATCAAGATACTGCATCTACAAATACAAATATAGTTTAAATAAAACTTTTCGAAATTTATATACCAGTAATAATTACACAAACAAATTAAATTATAAAATTTATTTTTTATTCAATTTTAGTTAACAGAATAACATATTAAAAGCAAACAATTAAAAACTCGAAAATTTAACAAACTATATAGTTTTATATTAAAATTTGAATCGTTTTATAACTATTTAAATATTTACAAAAATTATTTAACCATTTGAAATTGAATCAAAATCAAATTCATATTCATTTTCATTATATCCATGTTTTGAAGTTACTAGAACTGGTGAAGAAGATTTGAAATTAGATACTCTAAAACCAAGTTCAACTGGTGTTGGTTGTGGTAAAAAGATTAATTGGGCATTAATGATCCCATTTCGAAATATCCACATGTAAATTTGAAGTATCAACAGATGATATTAGTAATTTACCAGCTGAATCAATTAAACCATGGGCTGTTTTATTTGATAAAAATTATAATTCCATTAAACCTTAATAAATATTTTTGTCTCTTATTACTATAATCACCATCTTTTTGATATATCAACAAACTAGACCATACTAAACCCAATAAAAATAAAAACATATATAATGGATTAATTATCTTTTGTTGTCATGTGTTTTGCAAAAGGTTGAAACGAATGAGGTTGAAAAATCAAATCAAATTGGAAATGTTTTAATTTTATTCTTTTTTTTTTATATTTTTATTGATTGTAACCCAAACTTAAATTTTCGAACACCTAAGATTGAAAATTTTAAAATTTACAAAAAAAAAAATACAACTTTAATTTTTTAGTATTGGTCCATCAACACATTGCACCGTCGTTGGTATAAAGTTATTTATAAATTTAGTTTATTTGTTTGTGTGATATTGCATTGCATTGTGCGTATGTTTATTTATTTTAAAAACTATAAATAAATTTTTAATTTATTTTATCACCAGTGTTCACGTTGAAAAATAAATTTAAAATTTTTTTTTTTTTTTTTTTTTTTTTTTTTTTTTTTTTTTTTTTTCATAATAATTATTAAATATCCTAACTAATACGATCGTTTGTGCATGTTTGTTCAAATAAATAACGGTTTTTTAATTATAATTTCACATTCATACATACACACACATACACGCACATACACACACATACACACATATTTAATTAGTTTATATAGAGATATTATTTTTTGAAAAACAAATACACACATTGTTTCTGTTCTTGTTTATTTTTCAAATAATAATAATTAGAAAACAACACTTTCATTCAGAAATCTAAAAATGGAAGAAGGTATGAACATACACATATGTAATACATTATATACCATATTCATATAATTTGTATACTAATGTTTCTTGTTGTTATTAGATTTTTCAAATGACCCAAAAAATAAACAATTCAATGAAGATATAAATTCAGTTTTAATGTTATTTTCAAAGTCTACAGAATGGGCAGATTTTGTAAAATGTTTAGCAAAATTTGGAAAAGTATTTGAAAAGTATCCAAAATCAACATATATTCAACATAAATTAATGGTATCAAAAAGATTATCACAATGTTTAAATCCATCATTACCAAGTGGTTGTCATATGCGAGCATTAGAAACATATGAATTAATATTCTCAAGAATAGGTGTAAGTATTGTTATTCATTACATTCATATATACACATATCATATCATATGATGTATATACTAATGTGATGAGATTTCAATTTTACAGCAAGAAAGGTTATCAAAAGATATTGCAATTTATGCAACAGGATTATTTCCATTATTTCATTTAGCATCAACAGATGTTAGAGTAAAGATTGTACAATTATATGAAAAGCATATATTACCATTGGGACTTAGATTAATATCATGTTTAAATGGTGTTGTTTCATCAATTTTACCAGGTCTTGAAGAAGGTCAGGGTGAAGCATTTGAACAAGTTAAAAGATTATTAGATGGTTTATGTCAATCAACTTCAACAACACTATTCTATCAAGCACTTTGGAAAACACTCATTACAACTCCATACAATCGTCAATCTGCTTTAAATTATTTATTATACCGTTTACCAAAGAATATTGATGCTTCAAATCAAAGTATGTATTTCACAAATACATTAATATCTATGCCTCTATATATGTGTATATATACTAATATTTTTGATGGTACCATACAGTTATGTATTTACCAGAAAAAGATTCATTGGTAACACAGGCAATTTCCAATTCATTATCAGATAAGAATATATTGGTACAAAGAAATATATTGGAATTGATTACAGTTAATTTTTCATTAGCACATAATGTATTTTCAGAGGTAGCATTGGAAACAATTGTAAAGAGTGCAATTATGGTAGTTACACATAAAGATATGTCATTGAATAAAAGATTGTATACATGGTTATTGGGTGAAACTGATTCATCCTCTTCAAAATCATATGATCCAAAATATTTTGAATCATTTGCAAAACAACCAACCGTTAACGCATTCAAATCATTTTTTAAAAAAACATTATCATTCTTTGAATATTTAGAACAACAACAATTAATATCACCAGCAACATGTAATATAGTAGAACAACAACCACAACAACAATCATCACAAACCAACTCAACACCACAACAACAATTAAATCAAGGTATTAGTAATAATGAAATTATATTACCATTTAAAATTTTAATTTACTTTTTTCAAAAAGAAGAATTTCAAATTATTACAAAAGATATATTACCAGATATTTTAAAATATGTTTATACATTTAAAGATGGTTATTCATTTAGTAAAGAAGTAATTAAATATACAGATGACCTATTAGATACTATATTGGATCATGGTGCAATTTGGGAATTGTTTGGATCATTATTGGATAATAATAATAATCCAAATGTTGAATCTGTTAAATTGGTTGAATGTATATTGGATATTATGCCATTATCAATTGAAGAAGTACAATCTAAATATTTACCTGCACTATTGAAAACTATGATTGATTCAATGTCTCAATTAATAAAAACACAAGATCACCAATTAATAATAGTTTACACTCAACTTCTCTTAAAAATAACTGGTAAAATAATAGTCGATACTCCCTCTTCCCTCAACTCTTTAATTTCATCAATTGAATCATATCAAGATTATTTCTTAAAAATATCTGAATATATTCAACAACAACAACAACAACAACAAAGTAGTACCAGTCAACCAACACAGTCATCTCAACAACAATTTAATATTTCAACAACTACAACAACACAATATTTAATACCAGTTAGTAATATTATTTATCATTCACCAAATTCAGAAGTGTTTATTATATTAGATTTATCATTTCAAATGTTGGTAGGGTTGATATCACAGTTTAAGGGTAGTGGTAATGGAGGTAATGGTAGTATGTCAACATCACCATCAGTTCAAGTATCACCAACATTGGAAAGTGCACCAAAATGGTTTTATCCAGTATTTACATTTTGCGAAAGTGATAATCCATTTATAAGTTGTTTAGCAATAAAGTCGTTTATCAGTTTAGCCAATAAACATGGTGATATGGTAATGAGTAAATCATTTAAAAATATAATTACATCTGATCATTTCAATAGATTAGCAAAGAAATTATGGTCATTATTAGATCCATCATACTGTGCAATTCATTATAGAGTAGCAACATTATTTTCATCATTACGTGAATTAAATGAAGATGCTTCAACTGGTGTAATTGCAGATGCAATGTTAGATTCAAATTTGGTTAATCGTACAGAAGGGTATCAAAAATTTGCATTATTATGGCGTTTAACTGGTGAACTCGGTAATTCTTCATTACCATTTTCAAATACTTTATTCTTAATGTTAGATTCACTTTCAAATGATCAACCTATAATCAGATTAACTGGTCATACTTGGTTAGCAGATTCAATTTCTCGTGCTGAACGTATATTAGATCCTCTATTGAAAATATTATTAGATAAATCAACAATTCGTTTCAATAACACATACCAAACAATCTATGATACTCGTCGTGTAATCTATGTATTCAAAATATTAAAAACAATCATTGAATGTGATTTCAAATTATTTATTCAACATGTTATTGAAAAACCAATTTCAAAAGATATAATCACCCTCAATGAATTACAATCTTCATCATTTAGAGAATCACCAAAGAATAGTAGTGGTAATAATGTAGTATCAACAAACAATGCCACTAGTACTGGTAAACCAACTAGTGGTAATGAACAATATTTAGGATTTGGTGGCGTACCAAAATCAAATACTTCACCAAATAGTAGTGGTGTCAATAATAATTCAACTACAACCGAACAATCATCAGATTTCTTATTTATACCAACAAATAGTTATATTGATTTATTGGTTGTTGTATCATTGAGATTTATTCAAGGCCAAGTTGGATCAGTTGCAAATCATCATCCAAGTGATAGTAGTTCATTTTTAGCACAAAACGAAGTGGTTCAAATTTGTGCAGCAGAATTTTTACAATTTTTATTGGCAAAAACATCGATCCAACCAATGAAAGCACAAGAGATTGCGCAAGCAATTCAAGATCCAATATTACAAAATTTAGCACAATCTGTATCAACTTCAAATATGGTATTACAAGTACACTTGTTATCATTGTTAAGATCAATTGTATTGATTGACTCACAACAACAAGCATTGGGTGGTGCTGGGTCACAATCAAATAGTAATACAACTTCACCAGTTTTATTGACATCACCATCAGGTGGTGGTATGGGTCATATGGTTGATCAACAAAGTGGTACACAATTCACTGTACTTGGTACAACATCTTCATCATCAATTACTCAATCACAAATGTTTTTACAAACTACAGTAGTTGGATTAATTCAACCATCAACTAGGTTTAATATTCGTTTTTATTGGTTAGATTTCATTACATTTTGTTTACCACGTATGGCAAATTCAGTTCACCTTTCATTAATGGTTACTACTATTGTTAATTGTTTACGTGATATTCTTGGTTCATTTGATTCACGTTCATTATATGATAGTTTAACATCACGTGATATCATTGTAATATTGAAAAGTTTAACATACATTTTCAACATTACAATATTAGAACCAATAACTGTATTTGATAATAGTCAAGAAGGTAATGGCACTGGTAATCACATTGGTATTGGTAATCATGATGTTCATGGTCATTATCATCATGGTAGTGGTAGTGGTCATGGTTCATCTTCTCGTGGTGGTGGTGGTGGTGGTGGTATTGGTGTTAAAATATTTACAGATTTCGTTAAAGATGTCTTCACATCGGAAATTGATAATCTAATTTCACTCACACCAATTGGACAAGTTAGAAAAGATATATTCACAGTGTTGGCAGATGTTTTTCAACCATTCCTTAAAATATGGGGTCAACCAAAATCATCAACTTCAACTAAAATATCAATGTCAACCGATGTATCAAGTGATACCCATAATAAATTTGCAATTCAAGATTTAATAATTCACATACTCGATCCATTCATGACAAAATATCCACAACAATTTATTGAAGCAATGGTTGAATTATGGCAAAGAAATGAAGTTTCAAATAGTACTAGTACTACAAACTCATCACCAATTACAAGTAGTTTATCAATTGGTAATAATATGTCAAGTGGTAATATTGGTGTATTTACAAAAGATCAAGAATCAATTATCAATAGAAAGATTATAATGGAAATTATTAATAGTTTAGAACCAGTAAAGGAGGAATCATTTTTCAATGCAGTTTATCAAATACTTACAAATATTAGATTACAAGAGAAAACTAAACCACCAAAAAATATTGTACATAAATTAACAATGAAAGAAAGTTCATTATATGATTTTGTTTTCAAATTTATTGAAGAATATTCAATCCAATTTGATGGTGTTTCAACTTCATTCTTATCATTTTTACGTGAATCACTTCACAGTTCAAACCCAATGACATTTGTTAGTCAACTTTCAATCATAAATTCATATATTCGTAAATTGACTCCTGATGAAAAAACAAAGAATCCAATTCGTTCAAGATTAAATAAACGTGAATTACAAGAATTAATTCCAAAAATTATTGAACCTTGTTTTTTAATTTCTGGTAAAGGGTTCAGTGATATTTCAACTTTATACATACCACCAACAAATAATAATATAGCGCAAACAACTCCACCAACAAGTGACAACAATACAGCAACTACTACAGCAACTACAACAACACCAGTATTATCAGGTAATTCATCACCACTTTCATTAGGTGGTGGGGTTCAACAACCAACTACAACCAATTCAAATAGTAGACCAGTATCAATTGATTTAAGAGCATATCAAGAAGGTGGTTATATACCATCATCATTAATGTATACATCAAGTAGTACTGCAATTAGTGAAGATGTAAATAGCAATAGTAGCAACACTGGTAGTGGTGGTAATTTAAGAAATAGATCATCAAGTGGTGGCGAAGATTCAAATTCAACATTATCAACACCAACTAAATTAAAGAAAGAAGCATCAAGATTAAAATCACATGTTAGTTTGAAAGCGTTAATGGCATTGGCAAATATTTTAGCACCATTGTTAGATTCAATTTTTGATGATAAAGAAAAGATTGCAGCTATACTTGCAAATTCATTACATTGTATTGTACCATACTTGAAATCAAAAACTGATGCAGTACGTGAAAATAGTTTTTATTCAACTTGTTTATTTTCATCACTTTCAGAGTATCCATATAATTTAAAGTCAATTAAAAAAGATGTAATAGAATTGTTTAATGATCAAGATTTATTCAAGAATGATTTACGTACGTTGGAACAAGCATCTAAATTTATAAATGCAATTATGGTTCATGATAAATCAGCATTATCAGATTTCACAAAGATTCTACATAAACCATGGACAACTCAATCAACAATGTTTACATCAAAAGATACAGAAAATTTAAATAGATCAAAACAATTAAAACGTTTATCATTTATAATTTGGTCAGGTAATGATAATCAGTATGTTGCTTTATTACCATTAATTCAAGAGAAAATAGTTGAAGCATTGAAAATACCAAATGCAATAACACTGCATTTACAAGTATTCTTTTGTTTACGTGTATTGTTAGTTAGAATTCATCATCATAGTTTACGTTCATTTTGGCCAATTATCATTACTGAACTAATTGAAATCCTTAGTGGATCAACAGAGAATTCAGAATTGATTTTGGCAGCATGTAAATTCCTTGACCTTGCATTAACATTACCAACTATAACCGAACAATTTAACTTATTTGAATGGGTATTTGTTAAAGATTGTTTTGTTAAACATTCACAAGAACCACCTTTCCATCCATACGTTGATCAAATTGCTAATAATAAACAACCACCAACCAAGGAACAATTGTTAGCTCAACATGCAAATATTGATACTCAATTAGTTTTGAGTTCAAGTGGTATAATTGAAACTCAATTATTTGAAACACCATTCCTTCGTCCATGTATATTAATTCGTTCAATTCAAGGTGAATTACCAGGTGGTTACAATGAATTCAAATCATTTTTATCCCATTTTTCAAATTGTATCTATAGTAGACATTTACAATCTGCAAAGAAATCTGTAGACTATAAATTTATAAATGAATTACTTTGTTTTGATTTCTGTGAATTGGATTCTTCAAAATTAACTCACACTCCTGATTCAACATTGACAATGGAAAAAAAACAATATTATTCAAAACAATTTCAAAAACAACAAGCAATTCAACAACAACAACAACAAGCAAATCAACAACAACAATGGATTAAATCTTCTTCAAATACTTCTCCAAGATTAAGAACACTTTCAACTTCAAGAGAAGATAATATTCAACCAACAAACATCTCTTCATCCAACGAATAAAATAAAATAAAATAAACAATACGAATATATATACAATAAATAAAATTTAAATAAAAAAAAACAATAATACATAATAATAATAATACATCTATTGGTTTATTTTTGATAATCTTTCAAATAATTTTAAACCAAATTGATTTTGAAATTCTGGACTATAATACATTAATAAATTTGGTAATGAATCAAATGATTGTGTTTTATCTATATCATCACCATTGCTATTACCTATATACTCAATTAACTGTGAATAGTACTGTGTTAATACTCCATTGGTGTATTATATGCGTAGTAGTGAGATACATACAGAATAACCACTACCCCAACACATTTTAACAGTTAGATCCAAATTATCTTTAGTCAATACTTTTATAATGGCGATTTGATTAATATCTGATAAAGGATGATCAATTAATAATTCTACTTTTTCACATCCGTATTCAATATCAAGTATAGCATCATCAATTTCTTCTTTAAAACTGTGTTGTCCGCTCATTATATTTTTTTTTTTTGTATTAAAAAAAAAAAAAAAAAATTATAAAAAAAGATATTTTTTAACTATCACATATCATATGCATAAACATAAAATTAAAAATTGATTATTTTAAAATTTAATTTACAAACTTTTATTTATAAAAAAAAATGTTTTGTACTTTTCCAATGTAGAGAGAGTAAGTTATAACTCTTACCGGAGTATGAAAAATGGTATAAGCTGTAACATGTGATAATTAATGAAATTACATCTTTTTTTTTATTATTGTTGGGTATGTCCGTACGGCTTTACACGTCGGTATATTAAGATTTGATTGTGCTCAAATAGAACACCATATAAACAACCCCTATATTCATCATAAATATCTTTTTTTTTAAAATATTTTAAAATTTTATTTTTATTCTTACTTTTCCATTGATTAATTTTATTTTTCCAAACGGCAAAAAATATCCGCAAAAAAGTTTTTTCCTATTTTTCAATGTAATTTTTTTTTTATTATATTCAACAATAACCCTAAACGCAACATATATAAATTACAATAAACATATACAAACAAAGTCACATCTATTATTGTGTAACATAACTTTTTTTTTTTTATTTTAAAACTTTTTTATATTTTTATTTTTATATTTTCATTTTTTCATTGGGGTGGTAAAAAGGACTGTAAAAAATGACTTATTACATAATTGATAAAAATGGTAATAACGACAGTAATAGTAATTGTAATAACAATATCAACAAAAACAACAACAATTTAATAGTTGATGTTGATTTAATGGTTGAAAAGAATTATGATAATTGTTGTAGAGAAAGTTCTTGGATTCAACAATTATATTCATTGGTTGATTCTGATCATAAAATAATTTATAATACTGCAAATAGTAATGTTGGTAGAGTTGAGGAAAAAGAAATTACGATTAATATTCCATATGGTAATGGTAGTAATGGTAATAGTGGAGAATTAATATCAACCTCAACAACCCCAACAACAAACAATAATAATGATATTGTAATTATTGCAAGTTTATTATCAAAATTATCATATTTAAATGATAAAGAAGTAATTATTCAATATTTAAAAGGAATTTCATCAAAAACACATTGTGCAGAAAAAATCAAGAAATTATATTATTTTAAACCAATTCACAGTAGAACAAGATTATTGGTTGGATTTGATGATGACGATAATATGTATTGTGCATTCAATGGTACTGTAAATTCTGGTGATTTAATATTGGATATTTGTTGTGGTTTCTTAGAGAAAATATCATTCAATGATAAAACTGGTCCAAAACATTCACTGTACACTGCATGTTCACGTTTTGATTGGGCTGTATCAATTGTTGATGATTTATACAAGTTGGCAAAGAAACATAGAAAGAAACAATTGATATTCGCAGGTCACTCAATTGGTGGTACAGTTGCTCTATTTTCTGCCCTCGAGTCAATTAAAGTAAAGAAACAACATGAACAAGATAGTGATAATCAAATTGAATTGAAATGTTTTACATTTGGATCACCTTCATTTTTACATCCAAGTACAAGAAGTTATTTAGATAATAATCCAAAGTATAATCAAGTATTTGAAAACTTTTTAAACGAGTATGACATTGTACCAATGATGTCACATCATCCATTTATATTTATTGATTTCATGTATTTGATATTATGTGTAGCAACATTTATATTCACAGTTGGTTATCATTTAACAAACGGTATTGGTGATAAAGGAACAATTATCAATCAATTATTTGATAAATTGATATACAATATAGTATATTCATTTATAATGTTATCCATTCCATTGCTAATTACCAAATTAATGTATGTAATATACCAGTATTTCTTCTCCATTGGGTATTTATCTCGTCAAACTAGAATGTACACTCACAATGTAAAGAAATTTATATTTTTTGAAAATCAATCTCAAGATGTTGAATTTTCATTTAAATCAATTCTCAATCATGTAAAGAAATTAAACAATTATAAAAAGTTATTGTTAATACATGACCATAAATTGGAAGCTTATCTCACTCATTTATATCATAATTATCAATTGAAAACCGATGGTGGTAGTAACATTGCAAACCTATTAAAACCAAATGATATCAATTACCTTGAACATAGCCATGCTGTAAATGAAATTTATGAAACAACTCAATCTAAAAGAACTAAAAATATAATATTAAAAAAAGGTTTAATACTAATGGGTATGTCTCATTTACTATGGTTATTTTTATCAATTCCAATATTTTATCAATCTTTATATTATTTATGTTTAATTAAATAAATGATACAATTATATATAAAAAAAATAATGTGAAATAATTATATAAATTAAATCATAATAAAATGAAATAAAAATAAATAAACTAAAATTTGTACAAAATCCTTTTTTTTTTTTGATCATTTTTTTCATTTTTTTTGATTTTGAACAACACAGCACAACCAAAATACAATAAATAACCAAATTTTAATTTTACCTTTTTAATATGATAATTTGTTAACAATTAAAATGATATCACAGTTATATAATGGAATAACTACATTTTATAGGTACACAATAAAATGGATTAATAATTGGTATATAGGACCAAAGAGAGTATTATTTGTTGGGTTAGAAAATTCTGGAAAATCAACTATCAATTATCGTTTAAAACAACATTTAAATATGTCATTAATTGGATTTGCAATTGAAACAATGCAATATGAAAATTTAAATATGGATATATGGGATGTTAATCCAATTGAAAATAAATTAAAACCACTTTGGACTTCATTTACAAAGCAGTCAGATGCATTAATATTTGTAATCGATTGTGGTAGTGATATTGGTGAAATTGATAAAGCATGTGAACTATTGGGAACATTTTGTGATGATTCAAATGAAAACAACATACCAATATTAATATTTGCAAATAAACAAGATTTACCAAATGCATTAAACACGTCTCAATTAATGAATAAATTAAATTTAAATAAATTAAAAAATAGGAAATATCATATTCAACCATGTTCCGCTATTTCATTTGATGGAATTATTCAAGGATTAGGTTGGATTAAATCATGTTTTAATTTAAAATAAACAAATAAAAGTTATAGTACATAAATATTTATATTTATTAATTAATTAAACTAATTACCAGTTACAACCATATTATTGCCATTATCACTTTGTTGTAATTGTTTTCTATTTGATGAAAGTTTATGACGTGGATCATAACAATAGAGGATAGTAAGTGATGGAATAATTTCTGTAATTATTAAACCTATGAAACTAAATGCAATGGATGATTTACCAACTACAAGGATCAAAATGAATATACAATGAAGTATGAAACCAATTGAACAGATTAAAGTTAGCCAAAATATTCTATTATGATGTGATGCATTCATTGAACCACCACCACCTAATGCTTTACGAGTTTTACTCATTACAAAGTATAACGAACTACCAAGATAAACAAACAATGTACCCAAAATTACAGATATAGCAGTTTGAATAACTGCATATGAAATTGATATAGCACGTTGGGGAATTGAACCTGTCATTGGAATTATAATTCTTGAACCACAATCATTTGATAGTTTAGGTTGAGTTTTTGTGAATACCAATGCACATACAACGAAAAGTAAATAAATTACAACATTAATAGAAATGATGATTACTGATACTCTTTTTGATAAACTTTGTGCAGTTCTATTCATTTTTTGAACAAGGAATACAATTACATAATAAAGTGTAATTATAATTGTAAATGTTGAAAAGTAAATAAAAGTTGGTAAAATCACCAATATATAATCACCACTTGGATTTTGAGATAATGCACCACCAGGTAATATGAAAAAGTAAATGGATCTAATTAAAATGAATACTGTTACAATCATTGGTAATGCATGAACTAATTGTAATGAAAACTTTTGTTGTTGACCAAGTTGATTTTTAATGATCATACCAATTTGGGTGAACCCCCAAACAGAAACAACCAAATAAAATGTTGCCAATGTATAAAGTAATCCTCTTGTTGATTTATCAAATACTCTTTTTGGTTCGTCTCGCCAATTACCTGAAATTCTTACAATTGGGAAATATGATTTAATTGATGAATTTGAAAAACTTGTATCACTTGTAATATTTGAACATAGTAATCTTGGTTGATTTGTTGTTGAATCCTCTTGAATTATAAATGTTTCAAATGATAATGGATTTAATTCAATTTCGTCAATGTTTTCTAAATTTTGATTATTTGATAATGTTGCAAAATCATAAACTGGATATTTTGAATTGTCATCGTCATCCGAGTTGTTGATTATGAAACAAACTTGGAATTTATTTATACTTGAAAATTGTGATTTAATATAAATTCCATCACTGAGAAGAATACCAACAATTTGACCATGTGAATTTAATACACCATATTTTTCAGGTACTTGATAGGAAACAAAATTTGATGGTAATGATTCTGGTGCGGTAGATGTAAATATTTCTTTACTATATTGTGAAATTAACAATGTTGGACAACCTTGTTGAATTGAATCTTTATCGAAATTGAGACTACCATAATCAAATTTAAATGATAATGAGTCACCAAAACATGGTTTAATTTGACCAATCAATGGAATTGATGCAGTGAAACATTCAGATCCACCATTACCAGCGCAACTACATGCAATAGATTTTAAATTTGATTGTAAACGTTCCATACGACAAAATGTTTCTGAACGTAATAAATCTGCTACCAATGTATCAACTATATTCATTAGGGATGAATAAAAACTTTGATAACTAAATGTTTTACCGGGTACACCAATCAATGTGAATTTATTTGATGGTTTCCATTGTAATGCTGGTATATAAACACCTGGTAACCATTGCGCATCTGTCCAACGGAATTTATTTGTCCATTGATTTGATGATTGATAACAACCTTGACAAAGTTGTTGTGACATTTGATTAAATCTAAAATTGTATTCTAAATTATCTGAATTTAAATCCAATGTTTTACAACCATATTCCGATAAACAATCAGTTTTATTAAATGAAGGTATCCACCATTTATTTCCTTCTGTAGCCTCACATGATGCTCTTGACAAATGATTTGGTGAATGTGAGAAACAACCCATTGGCGAATCATTTTCATTTTCAAAATTACAACTTGGATAAAATCCAGAACGATATGAAAAATGATCACGTACACATTTACCTAGACCATCTGGATAGTTTTCAGTGTTAAAACTTGAAAAGAAATAACTATCTGAACATTCACCACCTACTGATAAACATTGATCTTTTGTAGTACATTTAATTGGTGAAAGTGAACAAAGACCAGCGAAATCTAAATTTGGTCCAGCACATTGATCAAATGATAATGAACTACAATCAACCCATACAAATTGTGAACCACTTGATGAACATTGTAATTGATCCATCGATGGTGATGTACAAATTTCTAAATCTGAATTCCATGTTGAACCAGCTGAATGAGTTGTACATGTTGGTTCAGTAAATGAATCTACAATTAAACAACCAGTGTACCCACCAACACATCCAAAACCACAATTACCATTACCACAAATACCATAATTTGTTTCACAATCTTGTTGAGTTACATCTAATTGGTATTCACCATTTGGTAATAAACAAGCTGAACTTGATGAACACGTTGCTGAATCTGTAATTTCTGAAACTTCATGACAAAATGTATTATCACTTGAACAATGACCACAAAATGAAGGTACACTATTACATTGTGTACTACAATCACTTGAATCGTAATCAATTGAGTCACATTGTGATGGTAATGGACAAAATCCAATTGAATTACATTTAGTTATGTCCAAAAATGGATATTGTTGAAACCCAGTGTAAACTTGATCAAAACAAATATCATGTTCTAATTGACATGATGGATCTAAACATGGTTCAGTTGGATAACATCTACCATTTGGAATCCTTTTTGATGTATATACTAATGCTTGTCTAAAACCAACTGTTGTTGATTCACTTTTACAATCATCATCTTGATATTCATTATAAATTTTATCAACCAATGTTGAATTTATAATTGTTGAAGGTACCTTCAAAAATCCATATAACGTACCAGGTGCTAAATTGGATAATACACATTGAATATATCTCTTATCAATTTCACTGAAACTTGGAATACATAATCGAGTGAATAAATCACATTTACCATTGTTGGAATTACCAACACAATCTTGATCAGTTTTACAATAATTGCTTGTGCTGGCACTTGATGAATATTCTGGTTGTTTGCATTGTTTTAAAGTTTGAATTACACTAGATTTAATTGATTGTAATTGAAAACTTGAAACTGTACAATCATCAACAGAAGATAATGAATTGTAATATTCTGATAGTACAGATTGAGTACATTCAAAACTTGAACATTGTTGATTAATTTCATCATCATATGTACCTATGAATTGAGTGGTTGGTAATTCAACAGTTTTTGGATTACAACATTGAAAAAATGTTAAACTTGAATTACAACATGGTTCATTGGAATAACGAGGATCATTGAAACCATATGGACAAAAACTAGAAGATACATTTGCCAATACAGTATCAGTATTTAATAATGATGATGCTTGAACTGAACAACCTATCCAATCATCTCTAATTGTTAATGCTTCCAACCTATATCTCCAATTATTTAAATCAATTAAATCTGTTGCGCCAAAGAGTATATCTTGTGTTTTTTCAATTGCTTCCAATACATTTTGAAATGATGTATAATTACAAGTTTGCATTGTTAATTTACCATCGAGTGGATAATCACCTTGTAATGGTTCACCTTTTGAATTGAATATAGATGATAAGAATTGAATGGTTGATTGTGAAACGGAAGATAGTGTTTGAAAAATGAATGGATCTGATGAACCAACTCTAGAAGATAATAAAAATGATGATTGAAATGACGAGGGTTTTGATGGATTTTCAAGGAAAGCATCTTGAAATACCAATGATGAATAAGATGATGATGAAGCTCTACTTATACCACTACCTGTGAAATAAGATGAAACTGGCCATAATGGATTACCATCACGTAATGGAAATTGAACTGAATATGGTGCACATAAATACCACGATGCACAACTAAATGATGATCCATCTTTAAATAAAATTCTTGAACTTTTAGTCATTGCATATGCACCAGCATTACTTGGTAAATCGATTATTCTAACAGGATAATAATGTACATTTGAAGTAATTGAAAATGTGAAATTACTAGGATACGAACAATAAACACCAATATATAAATTTGTTGGAGTTGATAGAGTACCTTGTAAATAAAAAATTAAAATATCATCATATTCATCTGCAGATTGCCATTTACCAGGGCTGTTAATTGAAGGTTGAGTTAATTGAGCATTATCTGATATAAATATATTTATATCTTGATATAATGCTGGTGCATTCACAATATAGTATCCATCTTTTACAACTTGATATGAATAATATTTAAATGCTGGTCCTTGAATTTCATCTGTTATAGCTTCACCATCAATCATGCATGTGTGGGTTGACAATAATTCAGTGCATGGTGTCAATGGTAATGTTGATTTTGGTGTATTCTCTGAATGAACTTGCAATGAAAATGTAATATTATCCATTGCAATTGGTTCAATTGTTACATAGTATGTATCTTGTGTCCAACTTTCAGTTCTTGTGTAATCTTGATTATCAGATGGACATAAATTCATTACATTATACGTTGATACATATTCATATGGTAATTTTCTTTGATTAATTGGACTTGCACCAATTGATCCTCTAAAAAATCCAACAATTGGGTAAACTATAACCAATAAACTTTCACAAATTTTTGCATTTGCTTTAAATCTAAAATAAATTGGTTCTGTTGACAAAGTTGATGAAAATATTGTTTGAGTTGTTGCTGATGTTGATGATGTAATTGTTATCCATTTTTTATCACCACACATTAACGTTTCACCATCACTTGCAATTAATGGACATACATTTGTACATATTGGATTTCTATTTTTTGGACATTCACTAAAATCCGTGTAATCACATGAACAATCTATATCACCAACTTGTATCTTACTATTACAAACACCATTATAATTTGCACAACCTAATGGATCATATTTATATAAATCATCATCCAACTCTATATCAATGTATGCATAATTTAAACTTGTACCATCTAAAACATTTGATGAATTCTTTTGTTTTATATTTATTTCACCAACATTAAATTTTGAAAAACAAATATCTAACCAAACCAAACAAAAAAAAAAAAACAGAAAAATTGTAAATTTGCAATTAGTATACAAATTGTTTGTATGTCAAGTGATTAAATGATTACCATACTACTTACTTATTTTAAATAACAATATTAATAAAATAAAAAATTTATTATTATCCATCACTCTTCTGTATATACATATGAATGGATTAAAAAAACTGATTGATTTTATAATGAAAAAAAAAAAATATGGTTTTTTAATTTTATTTAGAGAAAAAAATATCTAAAACCTTTATTTTTTTTTAATAAAAAGCCACCATACGATATTTTAATATTAAAATAACATTTAAATCAATAAAATATCTTTTTGTCAAATTGCCGTGTTGTGAAACTATATTTAAATTTCATAATGGGAGATACTTGATAATATAAATATCGTTAATGAAAAAAAAAAAAAAAAAATTTATGTGTTATATGAGTTATAATAAAAAAAACAAGAAATATTACAAAGTATATCAATGGTAACCAACTATCTATACTTCAATGATACAACTAAATTAATAAATAAAATAATTTCTTTATAAAATTTGAAAAAAAATGAATACCAATTTAAATTTTAAAATTTTTAAATTTGGTGATCTAACAGTTATTACCAAAATAAGTAATGTCCATACAATTCAAATATTTATTAAATTCAAAATTATATATACAATAGCTAATCATATTTATTCATTCAAAAATAATTTATATATGTAGTGTGATGAGATAAAAAAAAAAAAAAAAAAAATTTACAAATTAATCATCACATCATGATTGCCCTATTTTTGGAAATTTTCAATATTTGTAAAGTAATTTAACAAGTTTCAAAATTTGATAAATTATAAAATAAACAAATAATTTTAATCCATACATGTAATAATTTTAAAAAGAATTTCCTATTATTAAAAAAAAAAAAAAAAAAAAAAAAAAAAAAAAAAAAATTTTGTTTTTTTAATTTAAAAAATAAATTTTTTAAATTAAAAAAAAAATTTATTTTTTGTTTTTATAAAAAATAATAAAAAAAATTAAAAATAATTTTAATAAAAATTT